>WTSP01005160.1:0-10639 GCA_025331215.1 Actenoides lindsayi
CAGCTTGCCCCCGCACTGCAGGGGCGTCTCTCTCCCTGAGAGCAGAGCCCTGGGAGCAGAGGGGCAGGATCCCCCCCTCTCTCCCCTGCTGCCCACGCTGCTGGGGATGCAGCCCAGGGTGCCAGTGGCTGCTGGGTGCCAGCGCGCAAGGCCGGCTCAGCTCCAGCTTCTTACCCCAGCACCCCCAATTCAATCTGGGGGGGCCACAGGAGAGAGGGGCTTGGAAGCAGAAAGGATACACAGTGCTGCTGCAGCTCCGGGCCAGCTCAGCGCTCAGCATCGAGCCGCCAACCTCCCGGGGAGAAATCACCAGAACCTTTGCTGCAGATGGGCACGGCCAGCAGCGGGGTCTCGCCTGCACCCCAGGACGCTGCCTTAGCACCTCTCAGGCTTGGCCATGACTTCTGAGGCGTATCCCCAAGAGTGGGATTAGCCCATGAAGCTCTGCAATGACCTGAATTTCCTACACCTCCGCCCCTTATTCACGGAGCCCTCTGAAAACACTTTCCTAAAAAATATGAGCCAGGCCCCGGATTCCAAATCTAATTGCATGAAACAAGAGGCTTTCAGCACTTCTCATCCTACACAAATAGTTTCCATTTTGATTCCCAATCTACTTGACAAAGTATTTGAAAGTTGTTGTTTTTACTGCAATATGAGTATAAAAAAAAATAGCTCCACTCAGTGAACTTGGAAGTCATGGAATAATAATCCAACAACACAAGCCTTCTTGGAAAACTCTTCTGAGAATAGCAGTGCCCTTGGGCATGTCTAGAGCCTTGTTTGTTAAAACAATATAGTTTAAGAATTACTGCATTTATAAAGCAGGACTTATTACATAAGAATATTGTACTTCTTTCATAGTTAGAAATGATCTAGTTACTAAATTAACGTAACCCATTTTAAAGGTTTTTCTCTTAATCTTATTTGGATGTAGGTAGCTGTTTTTGAGAAAAATATGGAAGAGGGGATAAAAGAAACCTTTCCACAAATACTGATGTCAGCCAAACTCTTCACGGGTTCTGCTTCTTAAGCTGAAGAATGCAAGAGGAGATCAAAATTAGGGGAAATAAATCACATTTCCAGAAAAAACTGTATTTGTGTTGGAACAGAGAACGTCTGATGGAGCAGGGAGATATTGGGGGACTAGGCAAGTTGGGAAGAATTAAAAGCAAATTCAGGTTCCAATTCTGCAAACAATTATGCACGTGGCTAATTGATGAGTGTGAGCCAGGCTGTCTGTTCCACTACCCGCCGACGCCGAAAGCTGGGCACACACGTGTCTGTGGGACCGAGCCCTCAGTGGCACCAGCCACATGGTCTCACCAGGGCTCCAGGGCTGCCTGCAGCTGGGGCTGGGCAGATGGCTGTGGGCTGCTCCCTGGCACCGGTCAGCGGGCACAGCAGGGGGGGGTACGATGCCACCACCTCCATCACCACTGGCTCTGCCGGCTCCAGGCACAGCTCCAGGCAGAGTGGATGAAGAAAAGGAGGCTCAGGGGAGACCTTCTGGCTCTGACAGCTCCTGACAGGAGGTTGGAGCCAGAGCGGGTCGGGCTCTACTCCCAAGGAACAAGGGACAGGATAAGAGAAACCAGCCTCAAGTTATCCCAGGGAAGGTTTAGGTTGGAGCTGAGGAACAATTTCTTCAAGTCCCTCCAGGGTTGTCCCAGGCTGCCCAGGGCAGTGGTGGAGTCCCCGTGACCCCTGGAGGGGTTTGAAAGCCATGGAGATGTGATGCTGAGGGCCATGGGTCAGTGGTGCCCTGGCAGTGCTGGGGGAATGGCTGGATCTTAATGGTCTCTTTCAAATAATATGATGCTATGTTCTATGATGGAGCAGCAGGAGCATGATCTGCAACTCAGGTTTTCAATGAAATCCTGCAGCAGAAACTGATGCCGGCACAGCCAAGCCCTCTGCCCAGCCAGGTGTGACACAGGGAAATGGCATTTTTGCAGAAGCACTTTTCTGGTCTCACCCGCCCCTCAAGCCCATGGGTAACCAAGGAACAACAGCAATAAAAATAATCTTTCGGGTCAAGTGCAGCTGAAGGAGCAGTGCTGAGTGAAAGCCCTGAGTACTGCAGCTCCAGCCCTTGCTAGAAGCCCAGGGAAAAAGGTGCCCATGGGGATTTCTACAAGAAGGGACAGCCACAGCCAGGACCCCCCCACCACACTGGATCCTGAGATGCTGAGGGTCCAGGGTCCCCTCCCATTTGCCACAGGGAGAGGGTCCATCCTGCTGCTCTGTGCCAGCCTCACACCACATCGGCTCATTCCCTCCTTCCCAAAGGGCTCCAGAGATCATTGTGTTGCTCTGGGTTGGGTGTCCTCCTTTTCTTCCAGGAACTTGGGGTGATAAATCAAAGGAGAAGAGCCCTGCTGCTGACAGCACCTGTAATGAGCCGGCTGAGCTGACGACAGGCTCTTGTTTATAGGTGGCTCTTGGCAGGGTGGGGGTCACAGACACAGAGGAGGGATGGAATGGCAGGTGGCCTTTGCTGTCTCCAGTCCTTATGCCACAGAGGCCCCGAGGGGGCAGGGAAATGGGTTTATTTTAAAGTCCCTTTTGGCTGGGAAAAGCAAGGATCTCTGAAGCCCTTTTCAGTGTGAAGTTTTTGCAGTTTTTCACAGTGATATCACATCAAGGTTTTCCATAGCCTCAGAATTTATTCCAATTAATGGAAAAAACATTAGTGTCTGTTTAGGAAAATAACTTTTCCATTGCTGAGGAATCTCTTTGGCTATGCCCCAGGCAGCAGAAGTCCATGAGCATATCCCAGAGAGACCCAGACCCACAGACCAGAGGACCCGGCTCTGCAGCCAGGGCAGCAGCAGGGACACAGGGATGTTTCCTGACCCTTCCAGCAGAACAAAATGATCCACATTACCCTGCTCCAGCTCTGCCCCTGGTGCTTGGGAGGGGCTGGGACAGCCCTAAGACCAGGCACCGTAAGAGGTGCCCTGACCCCATGCCAACTGTGTTGTGCCACCTGCACCTGGGCACACTCCCCATCACCTCCTGCCTGATGCACTGGGAGCTGTGGGGTCCAGCAGAACGACCGGCAGCACTGTGACTTCCCTCAAACAAATCGTACTTGCCCTTTATAAATGCAGGAGTTAATCTGCCACTAAATGTCTTTGAATCGTAGAACCATAGAATCACTTGAGTTGGAACAGACCTTTAAGATCATCGAGTCTGATCATTATTGGCTTACCAATAACATTGCTAATCCTTATTGGTTTATTTCTGCATAATGCACCCCTGCCTGGTGAGGGATGTTATTTGGCAATGACAAATATCCTATCTCATATGTGAAGTATCACTTATATAAGAAACATTGTCATATGAAAGCTACCTAGAGAACTTTCACTCGCTAGAGAGGCTGAAAGAGGCACAGACACGTGGCTCTTGGAAATTTGAAGTTGTTGTGAGATCATACTGCTCCTCCCCATTCTTCTGAATAAAAGAAATTATGGGTTTTTTTTCAGTCTCTGATATCTTCAGTCAGTCCCTGGGACACTCAGCAGACATTATAAACAGAATATGCTTTAACAGGCCTGTATATAAAATATATGGCTGCTGTAACATACAACATTCAGACCACAGAATTCTTTTTTAAAATGTATGTGCCTTTTTCTTATTTAGAAATTTCACCTTTTGGGAATATTTGATTCCCTCTCAAGTTTTGGGATACAGAATGTGTCATCAACGTTGAAAAGCTGAAGAGAATTTCAGTGACCTGCACCTGCTTCACTTTCCCGTGCCATGTGCTGTTGTCTTCTGCATCCTCTGTTCAAAGCCACATCCTTTTTCACAGGACAGAATTCAAGTGCATAGTCAATTTTCAGCATGTATGTTGAGCAGGACCAGGGTTTGACCTCCCAGGGGCAATATGCCCAAGTTAGAGCTCTACCTTGAAATAAATTGTCCACTCACTTGTGTGCAAGTTCTATAAGCCAGAATCATCCTTTAATATAACAGGACAAAGCATCTGGGAGAAAATGATGTGGGGGGGAAATAAAGTGGATGACAACAACCAGTCACGTTGCTAAAAGGTTCCCCTTGCTTCATCTTCCCAGGGGATCTCCAGCTGCTCTTCTTCAGCCCCTGCTTGGTGCAGAGTTGCAGGTAGGAGAGAAAGTGCCAACTGGTTCTATCACCTGCCCCAGGCTTGGGTCTCCAGCTCCACGAGCCACATCCAGCCCCAGGCTGTCCAGCTGGGTTGGGATTGTGGAAATTTTGCTCCTCCAGCTTCGGTTTTTCAGTTTAAACTCTTGGCAAGATTTCTATTTTGTTTAAGATCAAGTTCTGCCTTCTCTCTGTGGTGCAAGAGCTTGGCCCAGGTCTAAGAGGTCTTCGGCATTGGCAGCAGCCTCCAGAGCAAGTGGAAGCTCTCAGAGTTACCTGAGGAGCTGCCCAGTCCTGTCAGCATGTTGGAGCAAACCCCGCTTCTGAACATCAAAAGGAGCAAAAAGCTCTTCCCATTGCTATCGCTTAGTGGGCAGCCAGGACTCCTGGGGAAAAGAAAAGCCCGAGAGAGGAGGTGAAGTCCAGGGGTGAAGTGCTGGTAGCCTGGCTCTGCACAGGGGTGCTGGGGCATCTCTGTACTACTGCCTAGCAGGGCAAGGGGGTGATATCCCCCTGGGGTGGGAACCCGCAGCACATTTTATCCTGATAGTGAGGAGAGGAGGGGAAAGCAGCATCCTCCTGAACCTGAGGGATGATGCCCTTTCAATTCAGTGACAGAGCAGAGAGGCATTTTCTCTCAATAAAGACTTAAAGGGTTTTAGGGACTTAACAAAAATAGCTTTGAACAGTGTCTGAGATAGTCTAGCTCTGGGTTTCCAGGATTGGAGCAGCATTAGGAGGAAATTTTCTGATTGAGCATTTCCATTGGAAACTGCAATTTCGGTGACAAGAGAACATTTCACAGGAATATATTGATTTCAAGTACATTTGTACAAGGATTTAGTTTTGCTACTGCTGGTACATTTCGTTTGGGGTTTACCTTTGTGTTTCATCAAATATTTACCTAGTAAGAAGTAATATTTGCTAAGAATATCAAATTTCAGAAAACTTTGAGGCATGACTTTCTCAATTCAAAATACCATTTTAAGAAAAATTTTCTGCATAAGATACATCCCAGTTTCTAACTGGTTTCAATTGCAAAATTAAAAGCTTTGCTGTTAGCATTGTGGTAAATGACAGTGACTCACGATGATGAAAGCAATGGCAGTGATAACATTCCTGCTCTTTTCCAGCAGGAAGCTCTTGCCCTCCATGCTATCACTGCACACAGCGATACGGTTGCATGAAAACCAAGCCAAGGTATTTAAAAGCCATGGATCTGTGGTGCTGAGGGACATGGTTTAGTGGTGCCCTGGCAGTGCCGGGTTAATAGTTGAACTTGATGATCTGAAGGGTCTTTTCCCACCAAAACAATTCTATGATTCCATGATCCTATGACTCTGTGACAGATGGAGGACACACCAGTGCCACATTTGTGGCCATTCACTGTCACCTTCCAGGGGATCATCATGCACTGTAAGCTGAATGAGCAGCAGGAGAAGCTCAGGGGAAGTAAAGCTGTCAGGAGCCCACGTGAGTGTCCCCATTCCCTCAGGGACAGATTCCGGAGCAGCCTTGGAGCAGCACAGCAGGAGGAACCACTGTCTGGGGCAGGACAGCCCTTCTCTGTGGATTTAATTCTGAGACTGTTCCCCTGACATCAGCTGATAAGCCAGGACTTTATTTGATGTAAATACAGAAATCATGGCTGAAGGAGTCAGGGAAAGGGAGAAGCAGCTTAAGCATGCACTTGTTGCAGGCAAAAGAAGTAGGGAGGACAGTCTAAGAAACTTCTGTTTAAGGAGAAGTTGCACAGAGAGGGTGTGGATGTCCTCTCCCTGGAAGTGTTCAAGGCCAGTTTGGATAGCGCCTTGGGTAACCTGGTCAAGTGAGAGATTCCCATGGCAGGGGGGTTGGAATGAGATGATCTTTAAGGTCCTTTCCAACCCAACCCATTCTACGAGAAATCCCCTTTGGTCAGGGAGCTCATTCCACACTTGGCTGTAGGGCCAAGACACCCGGAGGCACCTGCAGCAGCCCCAGAGGGGCAAAGCTGGGGCGAAGCCCCAGGGTGCCAAAGAAACCTCCCACAGATGCACACGACCGCGTTGTTAAACTCCTCCAGGGGTTTGTAAGCCGCTGCGATCGCGGCGGCCACCAGCGCTGATGGGTATCTGGCGCAGAGGCTGAATAGGGCCACGGGCTCCGAGCAGCTTTCAGCTTTCCTTCGGAGCCTGAAGGAAATAAAGCCCTTGGTAAAATAAGCGGATCAGATAAGCCCGGAGAAAAAAGGAATTGCATGAAGTGAAAATAACTAATCTATCTGGTTTCCACCACATACACAAAGCAAAAGCTGATGCTGAGATAGCTGGTGGGGGTATGCTCGCTAGTGCAGGGCCAGGGCTTCCTCCCTACTGCCAACAGAAGCAGCGAGCTCTGTAGTTGGGGCCAGGGAGTCGCGCTGCGCAGTCCTTTCAACCAGCGTGCAAAGGCCGTCAGGCTTGAGAGCGTTTAAACCCAGGAAATGCTAACACTATATTTTATTACACCTTTAAGAGACAAAAATCCTTTGGCCCGAATCCGCCGTGCAAAATAACCAGTGTTTTGGTTCTGAACTGCGCACACCGGGCCCTCACCGCTCGGCCGCACGGGTCGGTGGCTGTAACACAACGCTGTCCTGAGGGCCCTGACGCTCCAGTGGGGCCCCTGCCTGACTTGGGGAAGGAATTGGGTTCACATAACCCTCACTTAAAAAATAGACTGGCACATTTTTGCTTTATCAAACTCTATTTGCAAAAGACTAGGGCTAAATGATCTGAAAAGGTTATTTTGAAGCAGGGTCACCCTTGCTGCCACAGGTCTAATAAAACAAAACTATAGCCAAATTAGAAACATATTTCATCTAATAGGGGAAAATATAATTGGTGAATCTGTCTGGTGTTTGACCTACAGTATTTATGCTAAATGAAAGTTTAAATATATCACAATGCGGCATGAACAAGAAAAGCTGCATTCACTCTGTATTCTGTGGTTTGATCCCTTCTCCTTAACCCTTAACTTCGCACAAAAGCCAACATCAGCATTAGCTTTGGCCGCGCTGAGCAGATGCTATGAAGTAAGTGATGGCCAAGATTTGCAGAAGTGATGAGTGATTCTGGGTAAATACCCGGGAAACCAAAGAGGGTTCAGAGAATGCTAAGTGCTGTCCCTCTAAAAATTAGGTCTTTTGAGGTGGGGAGATTGATATCCAAGCTCTGACACTTTCAACATGTCAAGTCAGATTTGAAGCCAGTACTTGAGAGATGCTTGGCCAGAGGATGAGCATATGCTGTGCCAGGGGTCCCAACCCTGCTGTCCTCATGGGCATATGGAGCAATGTGGGCATGAAGTAGGTACAATAAAAATTCTGCATCTTTAGAGCTAAAATATCATGCCCTGGTCATGAACACAGAGGGCAGGGCTGAGCTTCTAGAAGCTCTTGTGTCTTCAGAAGCCCCTCACACAGACCCCAGCCAGCTGTCCTTCAAGCTGCTTGTGGAAGCCAAATCTTTTCCAGAGCTGCTCTACACCAGACACGCACAACATCCATGCCACAGGCAGGTCCTGGGGCTGAGGGATGGTATCAGACCGGGAGCGTCCTGGGGGCAGCTCTCCTGAGAGCCCTGAGGCTGCCCTTGCCCTGCAGTCCCCAGCCCCGGTGCGGGTGCTTGTGGAGGGCCATCGCTGCTCTCACGTGCATTCGTTGATGATGCAGGAGGTGTAATTTGTGGTCAACCAGCTGTTTATAATTCCCGTTGCCTATAGAGCCCCTCCTCCTGCCCCTGATAATTTATGTTCTGCATAGAAGCGAGAGGATCCTTGAGCAGCAGTGATGGATGAAGGAGATTATTAACAAGGATATCATTTTAAGAGAGTCTGTCTTTTGGTTCCTCGCAGTTACATCGCATTTCATAAATTTCATAACAAATTGGTTCCCAACTCGTTAGCCTGATAGCAGGCACCTCTGTCAGCCCCACCAGGGGATTCGAGGGCTCCTGGGCTCCACACGCACCTATCTGCTCCCCATGAACCACTCAAGTCCTGCCCTGGGTGGTTCTGCACCTCACACAGGTGCTGCTATGCAAATAACCAGCGATAACCACAAAGGTGGTGTTCTTACCAGCTCTTGCCGATGCAGAGAGGAAGGATTTTCAGGTAAGGTTTTTGGCAACACAGTGGAAACAAGCACAGTTCGTCCAGATCTGGACATCAGCTGCAAACCCTAATTTCAGTGTCCGCTCTGCAGAGTCCCCACCCACCATCTTTCACCAGGACAAGAAGCCAGCCCACCCCCCTGCTCCCCTGCCCACCAGGGAGATGCTCCACTCCTCAGCCCCCCTCCCCTGAAGTTTCCAGTACAGCCCAGCACAAGGGGATGGTTTGACAAGGAGCACCATGCAGCATCTGCAGCCCCTCTGATGCTACAGCTCTACCTTCCCCCTGCCTGCAGCCCCAGCCCGGGGCACCCTTGGGGAGGGGACCCTCTCCCCTTCACAAGGTCGAGGAGTGGGGTGACCACGGCTGACGGTCCAGGGAAACCTCTACATAGAGATATACGGTACTCGTTAGGAAGGCTCTTCTGAGGAGGGACACGTGCCAACCCCTGTGTTCCCCAGCATTCGAGTGCTTCAGAAAAACCCAGCTGTGCTCAGCCAAACTTCTGTAGCTGCGATTCCTCTCACAGGAGTTCAGGCTAAAACCAGAATTCCCAACCACAGAATCCTTTAAACTCCAAGTCCCAGCAAATTGACCCCTCGAGCGGGAAGAGGGATGCAGGGCTCCTCCCGTGGAAATGCCAGGGAAGGGCACAGTGGGCAGGCACGACCAGGCTCTGCTCCCCCAGGCTCAGCTTTTGAGCCGGGGATACCCTAAAATCCCAAAGAGAGCAGTAAGGCTGCAATAATGAGCTGAGAAGATGGACTTGGAAGACAGGGAGCTTTTTTCTTTTCTTTTTCTCCCCCCTTTTTTTAAAAAAAAAGCTTCATGTGGAAGAGAAAGAGGCTAATTAAATTCTTTTGCTGAACATATTTAGCGAGTCTTTCAGAGAAGTGATTGCATTTGGCCACAGTCCAACAGTGAGGAGATAGGATTGTGTGCAGGAAAAGGCGAGAGCAGAGCACTGATTTAGGAGGATCCAGGCAGATGACCAGCAGACAGGGTCTGGCCTGTCTCAGACACCGAGGGAGGAAGGATAGGGGTGGCCAAGGTGGCTTTCTCGAATTCCTAGTGTGTGAGGCTAACGTGGATCTCATCTCCACCAACATCCTCTGGTGCTTCGTTCACCATGCGCCCCGAGCGCGCTCGCAGCCTGTGCACTGCGCTGCCCCCCCATACAGGCGTTATCATTTATCCAGAACCGAGCCCCCCATGGACCCAAACTCAAATAAAACTGCTGGTTGCATCAGCAGCCCCAAGGCTCCGTTCAGCTCTGCGCTGACACAACATGGACTACAATTCCCAGCCTCATTCATCTTCAATGAACATCGCCTCTGACACGCACAGCCCTCAGAAAACGCTTCTGAACTGGGTGCCCATCTGAGCTGAATTCCCAGGTGCCCTTGCCCGGCTCCTGCTGTCCCAGGTCACGGTTGGGGCCCTCCACGCAGGACCACAGCAGGGCTTGTGCTGCCCACTGCAAGAATTCCCATCTGGGGGCACGGCCCTGTGCACCCCTCCAGAGTCACAAGGGCACAGGACAAGCTCTGGTGTGCTCAGGACCCCAGAGCCACAGCACCAGCATGGCTTCGTGGGGTGCTCCCCATGCCGTGGACGAGGGTGGGCTGCAGGGCAGCCCTGCCCCTAACTCCCTGTGAATGCTGGTGACGGGTGGTCCGCCCAGAGTGAGCCCCCACCGCAGGCATCCTGGGGTACCCGCACAATGCCACACCAGAACCCCAGCAGGACACCGGCTCCTGAGGGGTGGCACATTTATATGTCTTCAGCACATTTACATCTCTGCACCTATTTCCGGGACAAATTGCCTGGTTTTATGACGCCTGACCAGCTCCCTCGGGGATATCATTAGGCAGGCAGCTAGTGAACCACAACATGAGGTTTTGCTTTTCCCACAAGGTTCCTGTGAGACAGCCCTACCCTCCCTCCTTCCTCCCACATTTATCTTATCTCCAAGGATAGCTGAGCTCAGTCCCCCAACCCCTGGGTGCTGGGGAGCCCTGGGGAGCTCCAGAGCACCCGCCAGCACCGACCTCATCCTTGGCAGTCTCACTCCAGAGCTTGGCTGCTCTCTCAGGCAGTGTTTTCTTCAGAGTGGTGGTGTTCAGCCTAGAGAAGAGAAGGCTCCAGGAGACCTTCTGGAGGCCTTTCAGGACTTCAAGGGGCCTGTCAGAAAGATGGGGACAGACTTCTGAGCAGGGCCCGTTGGGACAGGACAAGGGGTGATGGTTTAAACTAAAAGAAATATTTAGACTGGAGAGAAGAAGAAAGTTTTTACTCTGAGGGTGGTGAGAGCCTGTCCCAGGCTGCCCAGAGAGGTGGTGGCTGCCCCATCCCTGGCACCATTGCAGGGGAG
>WTSP01005160.1:10739-38239 GCA_025331215.1 Actenoides lindsayi
GGCTGCCCAGAGAGGTGGTGGCTGCCCCATCCCTGGCACCATTGCAGGGGAGGTTGGCCGGGGCTCTGAGCACCCTGTTCTAGTTGCAGATGGCCCTGCTCCCTGCAGGAGGGTTGGATTCGATGCCCTTTAAAGGTCCCTTCCCACCCAAACCCTTCTAAGATTCTGTGATTTCAGCTCTTTGGTACGAGCAACCTTTGTGCAGGAGGAGCCTGGGAATGGCTTTAAAGCCTGAAACACTCCAGATACGATTTCTAGGATTTGAGAATCACCAGCCTCACAGACACCAAGGGCTCTGCTGACCCTTGGGTCCAGCAGCTGGCACAGCACCCTTCCAGCACAGCTGAGCTCCAGGAAGGGGCCACAGGACCCCCAGCCAAGCCCTGCACAGGGCAAGGTTTGTCCTGGGGCAGCAGTGGCTGTGCCACCCAGCAGCACTCCCAGGAGCACTGGAGATCCCAGAGGGGTCAGAGCCGCAGCACGACTGGTCAGACACACTCGACGGCAGCCAAAGTCCTGGCGAGCCAGCCTCCCATGCGCACTGCGCGGCGCTGGGGCTCCCACACCGCCTCGCCTCTCTCGCGCAAGGCGCTTTACTGGGAAAGTCTTAACAGAAAGACAGTTTCATCCCAAGCAGATGTTTCAAATTTGTTGCTAACCCGTATTTATTTAGACTGATAATAACAGGCAGCCCTCCAATCGCGCCGGGAGTTTTTACAATAAACTCGAGCTCACACTATCAAAAGCAAATCAACAAAGAGGTGCGATCAGGCCCCACCCATCCATGAGATTCCTGCCACACAGCACCAGTGTGTCTGGGTCCTTCCCGAGCTGGGGAACTCCCCACAGCGCTTGTCCCAAACCTGACCAACCTTCCAGACAGTCCCCGCAGTGCCACGTGCTCCTTCATCATCACCTTCCCCATCTAAAGCTCCTTTTTAATTGACTTCAGAGAGAGGAGCAGTGATGCTCTCTAAGGGGAGGATTGATTTAGATGTGCAGTTTTCTCCACAGACTTTGCAAATGGTTGTAACAAGGTCACAGAGAAAAACAATTTTATCCTCTGATTACTGCAACATGATATGAGCTCGGAATTGCATCCACTTTGCCTATTTATTTAGGCATCGCTTGCCTGGTCCCTGAAGAACCCCCCCACGGTGGGAACCACATGCGGACAGGGCCAGAACCGCTCCTCAGTGCTCCCCAACCATCCACGAGCGCAGCTCCTGGGTGCTGCAATGGAGCTGCCTCAGCTCCCAGCACCGGCTGAGTCCTAACCACTAAAAAATGGGGTGCAGTCAGCCAATCTAGACCCACTGGATGGTCTCTGGATGAAGAACATCTTACTCCATCCTTTCTTATTAGTCCAAAATGGCCTATTTAGCATGAGCAGGAGGGAAAGAGTACGACACGTTGTCTCTTCTCGATCAAACTGCTTCCACACGGAAAAAGGAATACAGCAGCTGTACATACCTCACTTTGGTAGAATACTCACCCAGGGTGAAATATTACAAATATTCAGTGTAATTGTCAAAATAAAGGGAATATAACAAGGTCAAAATACTATGCCATCTGATCATAATCAGCCCTAATTCCAGCAAAGCCACGTTTACAGGAGATTGTTTTGTCAAAGGTTTTTCATGGCCCAATGGCTTTGTAGCACAAGGTTGTTTGGATCAAGTCATTTCTGATGAACATTTATTATGGTGAGGAAATGTCACATTCATTTTATGCTGTGAAAGTTCATAAACTTTCTCAGATAATTTAAGGACTTCTCAGCTCGTAACCTGTTGCTTTAGGATTTAAACACAGAGGACAGGCAGAACATGAGGTTAGGACACCAGTCATGGCACCCACTGAGGAGTGCTGGGACCATAAGACATGGGTGCTGTGGGAAGCCTGAGGATTCCCTACTGGCACAGCAGGAACAGACCCCCCACCACTGCCTAGGAAAGGACCAGGCAGCTGGCACAGCCCAGTGCCCAAAGCAACATGGTTTCATCAGTGGGAACATCACTGGCCAGGGGCGATCCCAGGGGGAGATGGCCCACAGGTGACCAGGGCGTTCATATAGGAGAGTGGGTGCGAGCAGCTGGAAGCTGCTGGGAGAGCAGCACCCTAAGGCAAGGGTCAAGCTGGCACCTCTCAGGGGAGGAACCAGTGCCCCACAGTTCCTTCGCATAGGTCAGGATGTCTCTCCCTGCAAGGGTTAACTCTCCCGCACAAGAGTGGTGGGGGTTTTGCTGACTTTCTGCTCTTACATCATGGCTGAGCTATGAGGCCTGGCAGGGGTCCGGGTTTCAGCGCTGCAGCTCTCGGCTCCAAGAGCTCTGTAATTTTTGGCACAGGAGAAAGGAGCCTCGTCCGGGGCAGAAGCATCGAGCTCACCCACCCCCTCACTGGGGCTGGCAGGGGCTTGCCCAGAGCCTCACATCTGGGGTCTCTGCTGGGCGAAGGAAGGTACCAACAACGCTTGTACAGATCCCAGTTGTTAACTGGGCTGAGGAGATGGGGAGACTTGCTCTGTGCAGTCCAGTTCTGCATGGCAGCATGGCACGGCAAGGCACAGCATGGCACAGTGTGGCGTGTTCCTCAGGAAGCCCTTGGTCTATCAGGGCAAACTTCATATCAGGGCATTTCCACGGGACCAAGCAGAACCAGAGCCAGCCCAGCCTGGCCAGAGGTGCCCAGGTCTGGCCCCATTCTCCGACAGCGAGGCACCGGCCTCCCAGGTCCAGGCTGCAGGAATGAACTTACAGAGCAAATCCAGGCAGCCTGAGTCAACTACTCCCTAAAATCATCAATTATGCCGTGACAGCCCAGAAGAAGAGGAGGGGAAGTCAGGGACATGCTGTGTAGGGGAGTGTGAGGCCAGGAGGAGAGAGCAGGAGTTAAAACCACGGCTGAGAGTCAGGAGGCAGCGATGGTATTTCCAGATGCACGGAGCCTTGGCTGGGTGTATAACAGCTCCAGAGCCGCCCCACAACACCAGCACCGCTCACCTGCGGGGCCAGCGAGCATTTTGGGAGCAGGGGCTGGTCAAGCTGCTCCTCTCACCCTGTACAGGTTCTGCAGGAGCTGAACAGGAGCAGCAGGACAAGCATCATGAGGGGGAATAGGGTGGGTGAGGTGCCGGCAGGCACTGGGACTAGTGTTGCTTATAAACACCATCAATATTCTGAAAGAGAGAGTAAACACACTATCAATAACGTTTACTCAGCTGGGATAAGTTGCAAATATCCCCAACAGCAAAAGAAATAGGACTCTGAAGAACTAGGAAAACGCAGAAGAGAACCAAGAGAAACATGGCTGGGACAGAGCACAGCTGAAACAGCCGAGACACGAGGGAGTGAGAGGGAGGAAACGGGATAATCTGGATGCTGTTCTGATGGGAGAGGCAAAAAAGATTCCAGACAGAAAATTTAGGATGAGTCTGCAGTGATGGATGAAAGCGAAGATCATTTCCAGCCCCACTATTGTTTCAGTCCATGGAAACATGACAGACTCTATCGGTGACTGTAGCAAAGCTGGGCACTGGGCATGGGTCAGGATTCCTCCGAGACAGGAAAGCAAGGAGCAGGAGAAAAGCAAGAGCCACCAGACACTGAACCAACAGCCAGGCTTGGTGCTGCCTCCCAGCTCCCCTGAGCAAATCCAGGAGGAGGAAGAGGAAGGGAGGGTGGTGCTCAGGCTGCCTGCTGTGCCAGTATTCAATGGGAGATAGAAAGAGTTGGACCCAAGCACAGATTTAGTATTCCTGATTCTCTTTTCCTGGCAGAAAGACGTACAAGACATACAAGGGAAGCAGTAGAAAGTTTTGTTTCTTTTTCAGCATGCAAAATGAAAGTACAAATAAGACATGCTAAGCAAAAACATGGGAAACACATCCTGGAGTAGCATCTCCCCAGGCGACCTCACAGTTCTTCAACACCACTGGGTCTGAAGAACAGCGAGGCCAGTTGTGAATTCACCCATTATGCAGCACCACAAAGTTAATTGGAACATGGGAAAATCAGCAGCAACAGCTTCCTTTCAAAACTTATTTGGAATAAAAACAGTCCACAGAAACACAAAACACAAGTATGCACAGGGCTAATATTAAATTTCCTCGGTTTTATCCTATCTGAGCTGAGAGGGGATAGTAACGACATCTGTACAAAGCATTAACAGCAAGAGGCTTAACACCGTGACTGAGGGTCACTGCAGCCCATCCTTCCAGCGTGGTGGCAAGAACAGCTCTTGCTGGTCCAGGCTGGAGCACAGCAATTGTGTTTCCCACGCTGGGGTTTCTGACTCCACATGAGAAGTGCTGGATTCAGCAGCGAGCGCTATGCTGGGGAGAGGAGGAGGAAGAGGCCACCAAACTGGAAATAATTCCCGAGTGGTTTCTTCTTCTTGAAAAAAATAGGTTAGTTCCCCATGGCTAACATCACTGTCACCTTTTAATATGCCTTAGAAATCTATGGACTTGATGGACGGAGAGCAAAACTGGAATGAAATGCTGGGAGATAATGGTCTCCCACTCTTCTCCCCAGCCCTGAACTGGGGGCTTTGTAGGGTCTGCAAACCCAGGAGCACCCTGCCCTGCCTGCAGAGCAGCCTTGGGACATTGCAGCCCTGTCCCTGAAGGTGAGGTAGGTGCCCGCATAGGAGCGGTGCCAAGCAGGGAACCTTGCTTCTGCCCAACCCAGAGCTGGCCAGGGTCCCATGCTCTGGAAGCTGGGAGAAGGTTTTGTTTTAGAAAAAGGAAAGGAAAAAATCAAGTGTAGTTTATGTTGATGAAAACAAACATTTTCCACAACAGATACATGAAAAAAAATCACCTCTTCTCATTCTCTGCACAGGAGCCAGGGGTCCCCACACCCAGGAGGATGGAGGGCTCTGTGGTGACCCACACGAGTCCAGCCCTGCCTACCAAGGCAGGGGTGAGACAGCATCATCCCGGGGCCACTTCCTCACAGTCAGAGCAGGGTGAGATGCCACCAACAGCACAACTCATCACACTCAGCAGCAGATCCAACTCCTCATTCAATGCTGTGAGTCCTGCAGAGTCTTCCCACACCTGGGTTTGTCCCAGGGCTCTGCTGCATGTGACCCAAGGACCAAAGCAAGTCCTTTTTATCGGCTCTGAGCTCCTGCTGCCCTGGCACATCCACCACATTCCCCCCAGCACAGGATCCATCCAGCAGTGCCAGATTCACCTAAGACACTTTGTCTGCAGCTGCACAAGGCTATATGATCACTTTTTTGTTTAAAATACAAAAATATCCAAAAAGAACCTGCAAGCATTTACTCAATTTAACATCTGGAACATAAATAAAAGATGGCCGGAGAACAGGATTTCCTCAGAGAGCAGGAAACAAAGTACCTTGCCACTAACTTATTTTAGCAGTTCTCTGTAATATAATTTCCAGTTCATTTGGTTATCAGAAACACTGATTATTTTCACGCTGAAGAGGCGATTTCAATGCCCAGCGCAGTACGTCCCGCGTTTGGGATTCTGTGTTAGTTTTTTGATATCCACTAATTTTTCCATGCTGAGGCAAATTTGTCACACGCATGGGTCTGTTTGATTTCATTAAACAGAATATTTAAGCATAAAAATTGTTTAATCGCCTTGTGTCATTATGAGATGAATTTCATTTTGCATACATTTGCATATTTCATCAAAATTAAGGCTGCTAATATGCAAATGAGAGACAGGTTGCGGCTGAGGTGTTTATTGTAATAGCTGCAGGCTGTTCCACTTGAAAAGCTTCTGGGCGGTGCCATGAAAAGGGGTGCAGAGACCCCTCTGAACGCCTTTTAAAACCAATTTGCTGGTATTTTTCCCCAGTAACATCCCCTGTAAAATCACCCTGGGTCTGTGACAGGGCGAGACTATCAGGTCTATCAGATACAGGAAGCCACCATCTTTTCCCTCCACCACAGCAAGAATCACCAAAAATACCCACCCTCCACCCCAGCACTGCGGCGGGGAGCAGGGTGGGAGAGCGGAGCCCTGGGGTCAGGGCTGCACCCGGGAACGTTCCTGCAGCTGGGGTTGGACGTTCTCTCCCCCTGCCCCCCAAAGCCTGAGGAGAGAGGCGGCTCCCCTCTCTCATTGAGCACAGCGAAGGTCAAGCGCCAAGTTCCTCCACACCCACTTTGAGAGGCCCAGACAGACGAATCACAAAAATCAATCCACGGCGGCTAATTAATGCAGACTTCATTAGCACTCCGCAGCCGAACGATCCGCATCCAGCGGCTATTGTGCTGTGCAGCAGGCCCAATACAGCGGGATGAATCCGGCCATCCTGGGCACTGCTTGACTTCTGTGTTCAGAGGGATGCAGAGGCCTCCCCCAGCGGGTCACAGTCAGCGCTTTCACTGCACAGTGTGAAGCTCCAGAAATTTTATATGATATGGCATCGGTCCCTTATGTTTTATTTTTAAATTCTATTCTTTGCTTGTTATTTATGAAGAAAGACGTTTCATGCTTTTAACCCTTTGTAGAGCCCGTTTGTTTGTTTGAAAAAGCCACCCTGTCTGTTTAGCAACTGTCCTCTCTCAGAGGCTGGCATTACAGTGTCTAAAATGGAAAGCCCATGATGAGCGATCAGCCACTTCGCCTCGCGTATGGCAATTAAACCAAAATTAACCGGTGCAGAGCCGCAGCCAGCCAGCCGGCCCGCGCAGGAGCCCGTTCTGCTGACTCCGCACCGAGCTCACAATGCCCAGGCACGACGTGAACTCTTGCTGGGGGCTGCGGACAATGGCTGAGCGGCACAAAGGAAAGAGCTTATAGGAATTTTTTGAAAGCTTTTGGAATTAACATTTAAAGCACAATGGGCTTTTTCAGCACATATTAGTGAAACCAAAAATTATATCATCACTTCTCCAAAGAAAACTCCAGCGGTGTCTTTGCTTTTGTGCTCAGAGATAAGTGCTGCCTGGATATTAGAACATGGGTATTCCTAGGTTTTTAGTTTGGGGTTTTTTTTTGGTAAATATTAGCTCGGAATGGCCACTCCGCAGTGACTAATAAGGGAAGGTAACCCTGCACCCCCGCAGCACAATTGCAAAGGAATGCAAATCCCAGTGCTATTCTGAGCGTATCTCCTTGCACAGAGGAAGGAGAATGGGACCACCTTAAGTCCTTCTGAAAGGCTAAGGCTCAAAGGTATGTATTTGCTTTAAAAAAAAAAAAGTGTAGTGATTGCAGAGAACAGAGAAACCTGAGAGCTTATTCTTGAACAGTCAGACAGGGTCACCAAAACCAGACTAAATAGTCTGACTGCAGGGCAAAGCACTGGGGCTGTCTGAAAAATGATCCTCGGGATGGAGGGAATAGCAAGAAAAAGCAGGGAAGGAAGGAGGGCTGGGTGGGAATGTGGAGCTACAGACAGGGCCAGAGGAACCACAATGCGACAGAGAGCCTGGGGCACGGCAGAGCTCACCACAGCCCCTGCAAGTAGAGGCTCTCCTGAGCTTCATGTGACATTGAGTTAAACTTTTTGTATTTCTGAAGCTGCTCTTCCAATACTTAAACTATTAGGGGAGGATACAAAGAATGGATGTTCTCCTAATATCACCCCCAGAGCAAGATCAGCTCTCACACCACCTATCAAGAACCGACCAACCTGCCCCAAGCACTCAGCTTTTCGCCACCTCATTCCATATCCTTCTAGTCAAGTATCTTGAAGCAGATCTTGACCCTGGCAAGGGCAAGCTCTAAAGCCTTCCAGTGCCCGAGGAAGAGAAACAGCTCCAAGAGAGCTCATAACTCACCCTTATTTCTGAGAGATTAAGCTTAATCTAGGAACCACTTGAAAGCTCACTGCATCAGGACCAGGTAGAACTCTGTGTTCTCCTTATTTCTCACATCTTGCCAGTACACTGCTATTAATTCACGCTTTTCCTCTAAAGGCTTACCTTACTCTCAGACGTGAAGGCTCTTTCCAAAAGGCTCTCAGAGCAGCTGCAGGAAAGGAGTTCCTCAGAGCAATGAGCAGAGGCTTCAGCCTTTAGACAAAGCTGGGTACCCTCACCTACTAAAAGCACTGTGCACCAGCGCTTCACAGAACACAAGAGCTCTTTTTTGTCCCAGAGAAAACCTGAACTAACCCTCCACCCTTGCTTTAAGCTACAAGACCAGCCCCCAGAGCTTAACCTGGACCCCTTGTCTCCCAGGGCCCTTAGTCTATCTGCTTCACCTGTGGGGCGAGTGCCAGGTGGGCACAGCCCCAGCAGCCCTTGAACCAGCTGAGAGCACTTGGGGAGTGATGAGCTGTGGCCAAGCTTCACCTGGGGGGTCTGCCCATCTCCTGCCCCGGGCCAGGCAAGGATGTGTTGTGCTATCTACAGCAGCATCACATTCCTGGAGGTACTTGCCCTTTGTGTCTTTGTAGCCCGCTGCCCCTCTGGATTATATATATATATTTATTATTATTTTAATAATTCCTGTTGTTTTTCTGAACTTTTACAACCTTTACTTTCTTTTCAGCTTGACTCTTCTCTCCTGCAGCCTGGCCCCCCTGGTTCTGATTTGCTCTGTAGCACCTGTGTCAGCAGCTGATCCCTGCCTCTCCTGGAGCCCGCCCCAGCATCCCCACCCAGCTGCCCCTTTCCCAGCCACCTATGACAAGTTCTTAGTTCTTCTTGTTTACATGGGGAAATTTGCATTTTTTCAGATATGAGCCTGAAATTTGCCTGCTGTGGAGTTAGCCTGGGGAAGTCAGGTGCCCTTAAGAGGGCATGCATGTGCTGATGTGCAGCGGTGGCTGCTGGCTCTGGTTGGTGCTCCTCTGAGTACTGAAAACTTGGGGAGCTAAAGGGCAGCCCACAAACCCCCATGTGTCCATGGGCAGGACAAAGGGAGCACACAGCGGGTTAGAAAAACCTCCCAACTCAGCTGAATCAGCGGCAGATGACTGAGTAAACACGAGGCGTTTGCCAGATATTAGGCAAGCAAGAAACACACGTTCAATTCTTTTAACTTATGACTGCACTTAATTACTGCTTTTTCCTCCCCTCATAAGCCACATATGGGATTAATAATAATGCTGAATCAGATATGGTCTGCTATTCACCAAAAAGAACAGAGCAGTGCAAATGAGCAAAGGAAGCTCTGATGAGGTGAAATACACGTGGTATGGGGAGAAAAGTCACCTTTTTTAGGAGAGGGTGGTGATTCCAGTGGAGCCAAGTTGGCCAGGCCGTGCCTCCACTGTCCTGTCTGTAAACCAGGTACCAGCTCACAGGTAACTCTGGTGCCACTGCTGAACAGTGCTGCGGGTGCCCTGGGCTCTGTTACCCCGTGCCAAAGCCAGCAGGACCTGAGCTCCGGAGCCCCATGCCCGGAGCCGCAGGCTGGGCATGGACAGGACCACGCTCGCCTTGCAAATTGTGTGAAATGCAGCTTAAAAACTGGGCTGCTTTGTAACCGCTGCAGGATAAAGACATCTAAATGCTGGAGTTATTCAAAATTAGCCTGAATATATTAATGTAGAGACAGTATCTCCCCGTCTGCAGCTGGAGGCCAGCAGATAAGTCACAACATAAAATATCTCCTCTGCTGGGTGTGGGGTGCGGTGCTGGTGCTCTCAGCCGGGGCAGGGATGTGGGGAAGGGGCTGAGGTCTTGGCTGCCCCCGGGATGCAGTGGTTTAAGCTGGTGAAATGGTGGTTTAACTGGATGAAATAATGTGAGATCGTCAAAAGTGAGGAACCAAAGCATGGTTAAAAGGGGTTTGAGGGACGATGCTCCGGCAGCCTGTCCGAGGGTGATGTTTGTTCCCACTGAAGGTGTCGAGCCCCCGAAGGCACCGTGGTGCCGGTGGGTTTGTTTAGCCAGGAACCGGAGGAGGAAGGGGCTCCCTCATGCGTTTCACTTCACTCCATTGATTATTATGGGCTCTTTATCTGGGCATGCCAGCGGGTGCAGGGCTCAGGGACGCTTTAATAACGGGAAAATTTAATTCAAAAAGCCCAAACTATGTGCTAGGCTGTGTTTGACTGTTTACCTGCTAATGTTTGCCAACTGCTATCTCATTAGCTGTACAGGAAATATAATTGATATTTCTGTAGAGACATGACACTTGTGCCTGTGCTGAAACGGGAAGGTTTTCTCAGTGCTTCATATCACTCCTGTTCACTGCTTCCCATAAGTGATACCGCCTCATTTTGGGAAGGAATCCAAGAAATAAGAGCTTACCAGAGAGGCCTCTTGAAAGTATGGGCAGCTTTATGTCAGCCTGGGAGCTCCCTCGGACACAAATCTTCTCGTGGAAAGAGTGGATTCTCTGCTGTTTGCAAACGGGCCACAAATGGGAAATAAAATGTTTGTGCAGCTCTTTAATGTGAAAAACATCCATTTTGGAGCACAGATTCTGTGCCTAGTCTGGGTGAGACTGAGCAGGCTGCATGTAAGGGGCTGGTTAGAGGAAGGCAGGAGACTGTTTTTTGAGGTATCTGGAACCCTGAGTGCTGAGTTGGGAGTGGGGCATGGACTGGTCTGAGCCCTGGTCACTGGGATGTTCCCGGTCAATTGAGGGAAGCAGTGCTCTCATCTACACTGCACGTGTCCACATCTGGCCCCTGATGTGCTGTGTGTGAAGGCCTCTAATTCAGGAGGGTGCAGAGGGTGGGGATGTAGAAGGCCCTACCCTGCTCTTCCCTTCTCCCCCATCCCCGCTCTGGGCAGTGGTGAGAAGCAGGGCAAGTCTGCAGTTTTAATTCCTGCGGGGATAACGGTTACCAGCTAATGACTGCCAGTGCTGCGCCCAAAATCTCACTCCAGCCAGTGCCAGTGCACAGCTTTGGTGATGACAAGGTATTCTCACCACTCCTTTTCTTCCCCGCACCCACTCAGTGTCCATCAGCAAATGGGCAGACACACCTGCCCCTGAAAGATGACCCAAGGCTGAAGGCATCCTGCATGGCACAGGAGTGTCAGGGTGGAGAGGCTGCTCGGCTGGTCCAGTTCTACCACCACCAAGCAGCAGAAGCCACATGGAGCTACCCAACAGGGGATAGCCAGAAAGAACACAGCAGGATCCCTGCCAACAGAAGGAAGCGAGTTTTTAGGGGAGAACACACTCTGAGGAGCCATCCTCGATGGTTTCCAAACCTGAGTAAAGCAGATATTTCTGTCTTATCCCACCAGGACACACTGCAAACCTACAGGAAAGAAGAATTTCTGGTTTGGTGGCTTTGTGTCCTCTGCATTTCTGCTCTTCTTTATTTTGAGTAAATGCTGGGCTGCACTAAGTGGGAGAAATCTGTGCGGTGCCTTACTGTGTGTCGGGGGTGCTGTGAGAAATGGCTTTGCTGACATGGCCGCTTCCTCTTTTCTGATTCCTGGTGCTATTTCTTGCCACAAAGACCCACCACCTCTCTTTGGAGATTTGCATAGAGTTCATACATAACAAGGCTTTTTTACCCTGGGATGCAATCTCTTGAAATCTGATCCATGAACACATCTAAACAGTAGCACTAACAGGAAACACAGAGATATGGAAATGTAAATGATTCCCCAATCAATAAAGATAATTATAGTGAGAGATAGACTGACATACAGTATCTTGAGGCTTTTTTTTCTTGTCTTCCAAGGGGCTCCCCAGAGGCACCAGAGACACTGGTGAATGTCTTTCCAAGACTCACTATGGCTGGGGGAAATTGTTCACTCAAACAGGCGCAGGAGTGACGCTGCCAAGTGAACAATGTGCACGTTGCAGCTGAAGCCAAACTTCCCCGGCAGACGGAGGGCGAGGAATCCGCGCGCAGTCATTAACAAGGGATTTTCAATTCTGTAGTTCATTTTCTCATTGACATCCTATTTTTTTGCTGTAATTATAGACAGCGCGATGAAGAGATCAGTATTATTCAGCTCTCTTCCTACCTTTTAAAGATGTCACTAATTTTGTCCAATTAGCCTTGGGTTTTAACAGACTAAATACAAACTACTGACAACTTCTGCAGAACCTGGGAGGAGAGGGAGGTTGATTTCCCCTCCTCCCAATGGCTGGCTGTCAGTGAATACCTCGTGTGCATGGTTCTGGAAGGGCTGATGGGGCAGGTGGTCTCCCTTGTGGTGCCGGGAGCAGGAGAGGGGTACATCCTTGCAAGAAAATACAGAAAAGGCAGAAAGGGGAATAATTGAGAAGAATCAATTAAACACACAGAACCTTTGTTTGAGTCAAGAGCTTCCTGAGCTGGGTCACTGTGTCCCTCTGGTCCCTTCTTCCCCACAACACCCCTGCTCTCACCACCATGTCCCATGGGATGCAGCACCGGTGGCTGCTGGCATTTGAATGACGGTGGAGACCATGCACACCCCAGCCCAGCCTGCACACAGCCCAGCCCTGTCTTTCCTGCTAGATCTTGATTACGTTGCTCTTAAGTCTGGCTGCATTTCAAGAACATTGTCCCTTGTGAACAAACTTCACTTACTGTCTAGCATTCAGCTGGATTGTCTGTACTTGGAAGAGGAACTTCTAAACTTTCTCAACAAAGTTCATTTTGTTTGAACTAGTGAAATAATTCCTAGTGTGGACTCCAAGAAAGACCTTTTAAATTTTCCTGCTTGAACTTCTGTCCGTTGCATGAGGCATGATGGACACTTACGAGGTCATCTCCCCATCTGCTTTCAGCTCCTTCAAAGGACACGTCTGACAACTTTGACGCAACCCAAAACCCAATGTATGTCTTCCTCCATGGCACTAGTTTAAATATATGTATATGCACTTGGAAAGGAATGAAACTGTGAATGTGGTGGTTAGGGTCATGCCATTAAGGGTGTTTAAGGTCACACCATCTGACACATGTCAGATGAAAAGCTCGAGTAGGAATATTCAGCCAACTGCTCAATGCAGTTTTTCATCCTTTCTGCGGAGGCAACAGCTCCTTTCCCACAGAGCAGCTCTCAGTAGAGTCCGGTCCTCCCCTCTTGTGGGGCAGGGAGATGCGTTTTTTGTGTAGTATGCAGGATAACTATCCACCTTTAACAAATGTGGCACTCGTGAAAATGCCAAACTCCACTCTCCCTTTCTTCCCGCTCACATTCATATTTAACGGAGGAAGAGAGGAAATCGTTCTCACCCATCCTCATTCGCCGTATGCTCTTGCTGGGATGAGCGGGTGCTCTCGAAGCTGTGGAGCAGCGCAGACCTTGCTGTAGGGGAGCAGGCTCTGCCTCACGGGTGTCGCTCAGGGCCAGCCCCGTGCCCCGGCAGTCTGACGCTGCAGGGTGTGGGAGAGGCCATGCCCCGTTCTGCGGGGTGCCTGTTCCCATGTGCTCCTCAAACCCCCCCCGGAGCTACCGATAACCCGGATGCACCCCAGCGCCTGCTCCAGGCTTGCACTATTTCTGACTCCAAAGTGCAGATGGCTCTGGGGTGGCTTTTCTTGGCACCTCCCCGCGGAACCTAGAGAGGGCATCTGCTGAAAACAACTGCTTCGAAATAGCTGCTTCCTCACCCTCTGCCTCCCGGGGCTCCCATCTGGATCGCCCACTGACCTCACAGGCTGAGCTGCACTGGGTTAAACGCACTTACTTTAGTTATGTACCTCCAACAGCTTCAGGCAACAAATGTATTTCATGCGCAGTCCTCCTGTACCTCTCCTTGATGTTCTAAGGCAATGAGAAAGAAGTGTTAAATTTGTTCTTGGCTACTTTTCCTTGCAACTCCCAAAGGCACCGGTTACAAACTGAATCAGTTATCAGCTAGTTAGGCTGGCAGTTCCCGAAGGTACTGCATGAATACTGATAGGGACCCATGCATTATTCAGTGCGAAGAGCAGAGGAAAATGAGCAACACGTCCAAAACAAGAACAGCAGTGGCAGTAAGGGAATAATTAGCGAGCTGTCACTTGTCCCTGTCAGTATTCCCTCCCTTAACACATGAGGGAAAATAATAAAAAAGGGTAAGATCATCTTGCAAGCTCTGCTCTTAAATATGCAGCTGGTAGGTTAAAATACAATGATAAAGGGGAGAGGATAGAGAGCTCTGATACAGTTTTCAAAAGATATGGCCTCCATTTCCATGGAGACTATATTTTTATTTTTTTTTTTTAATCCCACAGGCACTGGGTTATACAATAAGTCCCTGCCTTAAATATCAGCCCATGTGCTACAGCATGAAAGGGACATGGCTCTAACACAGGGGCTCATCCCAAGGAAAATATTTAGGTGATTGGGTTTTTGTGGTTTTTTTTTCTCCTCCCCTTCTACAAAACACAACTGAAGTGAATGTATTTTATCACTGAATCGGGCTTTGCTGAGCGAGTCTGTGGCTCCAGGACAAAGCGCAGGAGACAGGGAACCCTGTGAGCCAGGACCTGTGCGTCCTGCGCTGCTCCCCCAGCACATCCCCGTCCCCCCGCAGCCCTCCTGAGAGGCTGGAATTACTGGTGAGGCACCACAAACTGCGAGCTAGAGACCTCAAATCGAGTTTATCTGGAGTAAATTGTTAACTAATTAGGCCTTTTGTGGATTGATGAGAACGGAGTCATTCTGCTGTAATCTATTAAATAGCCCCCAAAGCTTCTGGTGGAGGAGCAGAGGGCGGAGCCGGGTGCTGGTGCCCGGGGCTCTGCCCACAGGCTGACGATGCCAGGGCAGGGGTGCCCGCGTGGGCTCCGGCTCCCCGCGGGTTTCACAGCCCGGACACGGCAGCCGAGGGTCCCCGGGGGCCGGCAGCCTGCGCCGGGCTCCCCGCGGCTCTCGTTAGGACAACAGCGAAGATGCTGCGGCACAGAAAGGTTCTTTCCCTGCAGACCCGAGCCGGTCCATCTGCTTCTGCAACAGGCACTCCCAACTTCGCCTGCAGCAGCCCTCGGAAAGCGCCGGCACTGTCATGCTAATTCCGATCGGGGAAAGGATTTGTGCGGTGCGCAGAGAGATTGTATTCACAGCAACGTTAGCGGTGGCTTCCCTAAAATATCCTGACACGGATCCCTCCAAACAATCTGCCACATCACGGCGAAGCTGCGGAGTCGATCAGGATGGGAAGCGAGCAGGTCTTCAAGCGCGTGGCCCACCACGGGTCTGAAAATGTCAGGATTTGCCAGCAGATTTCAGCCCTTTTGCACAGAAAACTACCACGGAGATCATTGACAGTGACTGCGATGTTTAGAAAAGCTATTAATGAGCCCACCTTATTTCAGAGATCTGTAACGCTTACATCATCGAGGACCCACTTCCCTTGTTCTCTGCCCTGATTTCTTAAAAGGAAATTTTGGAGGAAGTGCAGCCAGCAGCAGAGTTCTGCGGGGAGCGGGGCGGAGGGACGGCTCCTGGTGAGGGGTGCGGGGTCTGGGCTCCTGCGGGAGCCAGCTCTGGAAATGGCGTTAAAACAAAGGGAAAGGAAACACGGAAAGGCTGGGAAGGCATTATCAGAAGTGTCTGCAAATGGCAGCCGTCCAGCTCCCCAAAAGCCAGGAGAGTTTCTTCAACAACCCTTTTCCTGCATTGGGAGGATATCTCCTTTGAAGCCCCTTCTTTTTCCCAAAATGTATTTCACTGTTTTTCCCTGCCTAGCAGCCAGTGGAATAACAGCTCGCCATATATAGCCTCATGCTATAAAAATGCACACAAAGCAAAGCATTTTCACGTCAGGTTTTTATAAGCCCTTTCTAGTTCCTGACTAAGCTGTGCCCAGCCCAGCCTCTGATATGCCAGAGTTCCCTTTGAGATTGTGCCACAGATTTGCACAGATGACTCTGTTTGATTGACACAAGATGGTGTAGATAGGTCCCTATTTAACCCTTATTCCAGCACAGAATCTTGGGAAGCTTTTTAGTCATCAGATGTCTTTCTTGGGTGTCCTTAAACCATTGCCTAGGTGGCCATTTTCTTCTATCACATGCGCTGTGCATCATTCTGGGTCTTTGGTGAATGATTTGCTGGATAATACATTTCATCCAACAAATCCTGTGTATGTACTGGGAGAAGAAAACTGGAGAGATTTCACATCAACTAAACAAGCATCTTTGGTGTCAAGTGCCTGTATTTTTGCTCTCCCTTGCTGAATGAGATCCCCAGCATGGATGAATATTCATAAGCAGTAACTGGGAAGAACTGTGATTTTCAGCAAAGCAAACTTTCCTGGGGTTCTCTGATTCTTCTCTAGTGTATGTTCAGCCCCGGGTGGTACCTTCCAAGCTCCTAAGACAGGGTTAGGAAAGCTGCTCACTACCAGCACAGAGCTTGGTGCTGAACAAGGCCACCACCTACCACAAATCAGTGCTTGTCCACCGAGGCAAGCAGCATTGTGTCAGTCTGTACCCCGATGACAACGAAGCCATGCTGGCTTTAAACCAGCCCAAAATCAGGCTTGGAATTTTGAATTCATGGTTGCAGGACAGACCCTGAGCTCCAAATTCCAGATTCTAAGGGGAAAAGAGATTTCTGGCCCGCTCTCAGTTGGTCCTGGTTGCTCAGCCCTTTCCACTCAATGCAGTTCATTTTTCCTCCCATGTTTCCCTGCAGCTCTGGCTGCACAGACGGCAGGGCCGGCTCTGCTGACGGTATCATTATTGCTGTCACACATCCCTTACTGACAGGCAGTGGGGAGCACCGGGAACCTGATGTTCTGCCACTGCTGCCCGGCTCTTCGCATCCCTGCTCGGAATTACAGGACCTTTGTTTTCCACCCACTGGAAGCGGCTGTGGTGTGATTGCAGGAGGATGTGTGATTTAGCTGGCGGAGAGTGAATAATTTGGCACGGAGCATTCCTTGTTATTCTGTCAAGGAGCCTGTGTGTCAATCGATGGGCTAACAATTATGATCAATGTCAACAGGAAAAAACAAAACTCCAGCATTAAGCAGTCAGCAGTGTGCACCAGCACGGAGTGGCCCTGCTGCAGCCGTGCCTGGGTGTGCTGCCAGGGGAGAGCGTCCAGGCAGCACAGCCTGGGGAAGGGGTGGGGGGCAAGGTCACAAACCCAGCCCCTCCTTCACCTGCTCAGCCTTGGCTCAGTCTCTTTTTGCCACTTTGGATTTTAATTGCCATTGCTTCCGTTGCAGGAAGCGGTGTGTGCTCCTGGACAGAGGCTGGGCAGGTTCCGCTGTCTGAGTGGGCATCTGGGCACCAGCCATTCTGGTGGCAGTGCTGAAGCAGTCAGTTCATAATTGTTCTAAAGCCACCGTGACTTCTCCAAAGACACTGAGCCATGACCTGCTCTGGCTTTTTTACATTTGTGCTCCATTGCCTGAGGCATGGACAGTGTGTTGATGGGCTGGAAACCCTGGGGAGCTCATGGTTCTGGCTGGAGAAGGGCGCCAGAAGGGCTTCTCAGTGCCAATCCCAGTCTGGTACCAGTGACCAGCTTTTGAAGGGCTGCTCCTCTGATTTCTCTGTGGGTTCTTGCAGCAGCCAGATCCCTCCACAGCTCCTATGAGATGTCCTAGTGCTGGTGATCACAGCAGCTTGCACCAGCGCTGGTTGCTTCTGCAGTTTTTGTGGAGCATGTCCTTCATCTACAGAGATGGCAAGGGGGTTATGGTGTGCAGTGCCAGGACAGGCTGGCATCCAGGGTAGGTTGGCATCTGGGGCAGGTTGGCCTCCAGGGCAGGTTGGCATCCGGGGCAGGTTGGCATCCCAAGTAGCTGAGGCTTGATGTGAGCGTGCATGTTGTGGGCTGGCAACTCTCCTGTCACAAGCACAGCTCAGACACACCTGATGTGCCATTCAAGGGAGAGGCGAGAGCATTTCAGAAGAATGCTTGATGCCCTCTGTCACTCACTGCCAGGAATAACGCTCCTCTCTGCTGTCACACTGCGCTCATAGGATGTTGAATTAAACAGTGGGTCTTTTGATGCTGCTGGAGTAACTGTTGCATTAATTATCCATCGAATTTGCCCAGGCACCTTATGCAGAGGAGAAGGTGCACTTCCCCAGCTCTAATGCATATTTGAATCTCAGCCCCCCTCCCTCTGAATTGCCCACCGAGCCACTTGGACTTTCCAGAACGCGTTGTGCCGACTCGCTTTCATATTGTTTATTAATGAACCATACTTGAAAGTATGAGATCTTTGCCAGAGGTTATTTTTACTACCACGTTAGTTAAGGCTGAGAGTATTATTTTACATGCCAATGAATAATTTACCTGCCATTAAAAAACTTATTCTGCAACAATCATGGTCAGTGGACGTCCATTGCCTGCACAGCCGCACGCGTGCAGCAGGATTTCGTGTGTGCAGCGCGCTTCCTGCAAAGCTGAAGGTCTTAAATGACTGTGTAAAATAAAACGTCCACAGCACCAGAGTTTTCATGAGGTGTGGCTGGATCTCAAAGTTTATAGCTTAGAAAAAAAAAAAAAAAAGAAAAAAAGAAAAGAATAATTGTGATACCACATTTTTTGCTCGTGCTTTTTCTGAGATCTCTATTTTCCCCTTAGATTCTCCACACCTACTCATTATTTATAGCGTACCAGGACTCCAGCCTTATAAAATACTACGCATGACTTCTCCTTGCACTCGGTGCTGAGGGAGACTGGGCACTATTGGTAAAAGATTTAACTCATTAATAGAGTAATGCTAGAACAAAGCTCCATAATTTGCTATTAGCTTTCCCAACCTGATTGTGTTTATTTAGAAAGCAGCTAAGACACAGGCATGTGGGGCTATAAATCAGCAGAAAATCAAATGCTAACATGTAAATAAATTGCAAATCAGCTGAGAAATTGGTTTCATTTTGAGACGATAAAGCATATTTCTCCTGTACTGATTTTATAAGGTGCCCCTTAAGAATTGTAATATTTCTGTGTGGTAATGATAAACATTAGTGAGTTGCTTTAGAAATGAAAAAACGGCAACCCTGTGGGGATTTGAAAAACATATGCACTTCAAATCTGAAAATCCAATTTAACTGTCCATTATATGGAGAATAAAAAAAGGTAAGGATAGGATAATTTTGCAGTTACACAGCATTTGACTAAATCTGATTCAGGGATGACAGCTACACTTTAAAAGCTACATGTCTGAATGTAAGGAGACAGCAAATCATTTATTTATGATTGTAATCTAGCTCCTGTCTAACAAGTTAACAACTGTGCAGAGTGCTCCCTGAGTGGAGGCAGCCTGTGTAGGCTTGTCAGTTAGCACTTTTAAAAACACTTTTCATAGAATTTCTGTAAAAAAAAAATAAATAAAAAAAAATAAAAGAGACAAAAGAGAGTCCCTGTCAAATTTACCAAAACAAGCAGATGTTAAAATTGCAGAAGTTTGAAGAAACAAATCCTGTCCTTAATTTCGCATGATGCACCTTTTGCAGAAGGAGCCTGGTAACCGGAGAGGCAGACACGAAAGATCCGGTCGCTGGCACAGACCTGCACTTCGTGGCAGCTCTGCTGCCAGACCTGGACACCCACCCGCAGCTCCCGCCCATGGGCTCCTGCGGTGCCCTGGCCGGGGGTTCCGTGCCGGGGGTCCCGTGCCGGTCCGACTGCTCCAATCGACGTGGTTTTGCTGGAGGTGGCACCTGTTGGCACTGAGGTCTTGGGTCCTGTATCCCCATCCATGGTATTAGGCAGTTAGAGGTGCCCATATCATACCCTGTCCGTTGGTTTCCGTATGCCTTGACCTTGTTCCAGCTGTACCTCGGGTGAGGCAGATGCTGCCCAAGTAGAGCAGCGATGTGTTTGTAGTTGTACCTGTCTCAAAGTGTTGATTTAAGAAGTTTTAAGGCAACTAAATCACCTGAACCGTTATGAAGAACTATGAACAGGCAGTATTTACCCAAGAGCTCTAATGTGATAGAAGTAATCTAATATTGATATTATATATTCTCTCATTTTAAATCCTCTTGGTACCTGAGGTCTAGAAGGCGAATAATGTGACAAGTTTTTCTGAACTTTTCTGAAGACACGTTCTTCCCTGAAACAGGGAAGAGCCGATGAGCTCCTGTCCATGGCCCCAGTGTCCACACCAGACAACCTGGTGGAAATGATCGCAACACATCCACCAGCTGGAGAACTGGGACAAAAGCGGGGGGAAAGCTCTTATGGCGTTGCAGGAGGGTGTGCTTTGCAAGGCGAGCTCTTTGGGTTTCTTTAGGAGAAGCTGACAAGCATGTCATGGAGAGGTGCTGGGCAAGGTCTTCTGCAAAATCCTGAAGAAGGAAACTGGCCCAGCTGGAGGCAGTGGCTCCATGTGGCACAGCTAAAGGACGGTGTCAAGGAATCAAAATAAACTACTGGTTTTCCGAGGGGAGATTCATGGGATCTATGCTGGAGCCAGTGCTGGAAGAGGGGTCAGAAAACGATCCAGAAAAGAAGCAGGATGGCAAAGTTTGCCGATAGCACACCATGATCGGTCTTCCTGAAGGCAGGGACAGCTGCAAAAGTCACAGAGATGTCACTGGAGTGAGGGGCTGGGCAGAGGCAGATGACATTTAAGGTGGATAAATGTAAAATCTCAAGCTCATTGTGGGGTGTAGAACATGCACGGAGGGCTCTGTAGTGATGGCCATGAGTGACAACAGAGGGCTGCAATAAATAACTGTGGAAACACCAGCTCAACATCCAGCAGTGGTCAAAACCAGACCAAATACTGGGAATTATTAAGGGAAAACCAGGGACCCAAGAAAGACCACCGTGCTGCTGCAAACATCTATACAGCAGCTCTACCCTGAATCCTGCATTATTCTGTCCCAAACCTGTAACACAAAACCAGCCATCAGAGTAAGAAAGGTCCAGAGCAGAGCCCCAGGGATGAGCAAGGACAAAGGGAGGATTCCCTGAGGTAAAGCTTTTCAGCCAGCCAGTCTGAAGTGAACAAGGATTCACTGCTGATTGTTTTTCGCGGCACAAGAAGAAGGGCTGTGAGGGGGCACAGGCAGCAGGCTGAAGCCAAGCAGTAAGGAGTGCTGGTCTCCCGTGCGTAGTTAAGCAGGAGAGATCCTTCACCGATATTGTGAAAGCTCAAATTTACATGGGTTCAAAAAGTTACCGGACAAATTAATGGCAGAAAAATCCATCATATATCCCTACATAGACATTATTTCTGGCTCTGAAAGATCTTGAGCCATAAATTACTGGAGGTTAATAGAGTATTTGATGAAGTATCATTGTTCACTTGCTCTGTTCTTATGCTCTTCAGTGGGTCTTTGCCATTGCTCTCTCCCAGAGATGAGCCACTATAGCCATTTTTATGCTCCTAACATGTTCTCTTACCAGTTGGAGATGTATCTAATGTTCGACATAAATCAAACGTTCTCGTTTGATGTGACTTGTCTGGGCTTCTTGAAGCCTGTGGCTACACTTAACGTGGGGTCTCAATTGTACCTGTTGCACTCAAACGCAAACCCACCATGAACCGCGGCTGGTGCCCCTGGGGTGTCGCTGCTCTGAACAGCCCTTTCCAGCCACCCAGTGGCCATCCCACTTTAGGGACTAGGGACAGCACTTTAAACTGGACAGTCCCCAGTTTAGACCAGATTCTTCGCTGCTCTGTGTGTGGTACAGCAGCAGTTTATTGTCATAAAAGGGTGTGTTGGACCCAACCTGCAGATGCCTGTGGGAACTAGAGCGGGTACAGTTCCACAACCTGCTGTCCCACCTTCTGGTTTTGGCTGCCTTTGTTATCAGGGGGGGCTTGAAAGCACAGGGACAGCCCTCCTCCCAGCCCCCTGCCATCGATGCTGCAGGAGCTGGGACAGCTGCAGAGGTCACGGGCACCCCAGGGTGAATGGCCGGCGGACTCATCACCCTGATGACCCTGTCCTGGGCAAAGGCCCCGGGGAAAGCAGCTTTGCATAGGAACATCTGCCTATGAGAGGTCGGGCGGGATGTCCTTTGTAAACCCAGTCAGCACTTCTGCTTTGAGAGGGGTCGTTTTTTCAGAACCGCAGAACAGGGGTCACACTTTGCTTTGCGTTTTCCTGACTTTTGTTCGTTTTTTAAAAAGAATCGAGCTAAAAAAAAAACACAAACCACCCTTGTTGAGATTATGTGATACCGTGTGAAACCCTTTCCTCCCGAGCAGAGGAAAGCTGCTTATCTCTGCAAGGGTGCCTGTGCATTTGTTCGCTGCCCTCTCAGCCCCCCACCCGGGGCCAAGGCCCCCCGGGTGCCCCCTCCTGACGGCCGCGCTGTCCCATGGGCGCAGCAGCTGCTCCAGATGTGCGCGGGGAGCGGGGCGGGCGGCGGGCGGGAGCCCAGCCGAGCTGGTTTGTTTGTTGTGCGTGAGAATCACCAGCAACCGAACCAAAGGGAGAAAGTTTGAAATGGTGGTTGTCAGATAGTATCACCCTCACACCCTCTGCTGAATGTTAATAAGTGTAAGTAAACACAAGAAGTCTCTGCCTGTTTATTTATCTTGGATTAGGTCAGTGGCTGAAAATACACAGTTTTGCTTTTTCAGACAAAATAATTCTTTTCAGATAGAAAGTACTGGGTTTGTGAATCATAGAATCACAGGCAGATTTCCCTTTTTTGATGAAGGGGGAGAAATGTAACTGTGGAGTCCCAGTGATGCAGGTAAAACCTGGCCATTTTTAAATGATATTCTGCCAACAAGAAGATATTTAAAATGCGTTTTGAAAATAGCCGTCAGCACATGTATTTTGGAAAAAACCTGCAGTAGAAGAGTGAGGGCTGTTTACTGCACTCTTGCTGGCCACTGGCTGAACTGATTACTCTTCCTATGGAAAGGAATGCCTGCAGTGTTATTTAAATTAGATTAAAAGTGGTTTAGATAGCGTAGGAGTGTGCCCCACTCTTTTTTCTTAAGGAAGGGAGAATAAAATTTCAGAAATCCATGTTTAATTAGGATTGCTGAGGTCTTAGGTAATTGCAGTTTTGCCTCCTCGTGCTTTCTGTGTCTCTAAAGAACAACAACAACAACAGCAAAAAATGTTATTACTGTGTTTCTGGAAATGAACCATCGGTTGCTATCATGTCATGGTGCAGAGGGGACGTGTCCCTGTTGGTAATTACAGAGCGGGGGGACTGGTGATCTCTGCACGGCCGGCTGGCAGCTTCGGCTGAGCAAACAGACCCTCCAGCAGCCGCGCAGCCTGGGCCGGGGCTGGGCTTGGCCGCAGCTTGGCAGCAAAAGCCAGGAGGCCGTGGAAAATGGCACTGTTAAAGCAGCCAGCAATCTGTGGGGTCTTCAGAACCTTATCATCCATGCGAGTCAACAACTGTGCTAAATTGAAATTGTAGAGTTGATTAAACGACGTATTTAAGGCTCCATAAAAGAAAGCAAGCAAGCCAGGAAGGGAGCGGCGTGAGCGCGGCGCGGGGGGAGCCATAGCGTGGGGAGGGTTTATCTCACCACGAGCAGCAGGCTCAGCCACTGATCTAATCAAATTATTCAGCATTAAAAAACTGCCAAGGCATTCCAGTGCTGCAGCTTCCAGAGGCCCAGCTGGGATCAAATGCTAATCAACATCTCCACGATATTTATTCCCACTGTCAGTCTGGTACGTGTTTGTTTTCCGAGCACCGCATACTAAACTGAAAGATCAAGATGAATCGGTGGAGATGGGAGATGATGAGCAGCCAGGAAAAATATAGAAAAAAATACCATCTATCAGGAATAGGAGGGAGATGGCTGGAGAGCGACACGGAGCCCTCGCCGGCAGAGGGGTCGGTGACCCCCAGCTGGGCGCAGCCGGGACGCACCCAGCAGCCGGAGGGTTGCACCGAGCCGGGCACCGGCATCCTGGCACAGGGGGCAGCAGGGCCCTGAGCCCCTTCCCCTCGCACCCTTGGACCCCAGAACCCCTTTTGTCCTTGCAGCATCACTAGGCTGGTCCTGTACCGTCTCCTCGGCACAGGGGAAGGACGGTCGTTGCCCAGCAGCACGGGGATGGCCACACCGAGCGGTGACCCTCGGGACCCTTGAAGGTCTCCTGCAAACTGGTGAGGTCCTCCTTAAGCACTAGCCACTGGGGCTCTGGGAGACTAATTAATTTCCTTTTTGTTTTTCAGAGTTTCATTTTTAAATTACAGTCTTCCCTCCTCTCTAATAAATACTCAACAATTAAAGCTTTTTTTTCCCCGACATGCGATTCCAACATCTCAGTGTCCCACCCTCCTGTCACCTTCCCTGCCATAAACAGATTCGTAAAAACTGCTTTTGACGCCCCAGCTGCCATTAGCCACTTAAAATCCCATAATTATCATCCTATCATGGGCCTGTTAACGAGCAGTAAAAATAAGGCCATTGAATATGGTAATTTATTCGTAAATTAGCCTAATGAGAATAGGTTTCAGACACTGTTTACTTTCTAGCTGCCTGTTTCGGTGCGGTGCCGGCTGGCTGCGCTGGGATGGCAAAGCTGTTTGTCAGCGCGGGAGCCTCTGCTTGGGTGGCAGACGCAGCTCCCGCGCCGGTGGCAGAGCCGACGTTCCACTGCCAGCTCCGCTCCCACGCCGGGCTTCCCTCACCAGCCTTCCCCTGCCTCTCCTGCTCTTCCACCAGCGGCAGCACCGCCGCTGTCCCACAGCTGGCACCGGGCACTGTGGCACAGCAGTGCCGCGGGGGTGCCCTGGGCATCGCGATTCCTCTCCATGTCTAGTGCTGGGGCTGGGAGCAGAGCTCGCTGCCGGAAAACTGCACCGTGGGTCCCCAGGAGACCTCCCAGCCTTGTCTGTGGTGACGTCTTTTGCATCCTCAGTCGTTTCATTTGTGGAGGTTAAAGATGCGCTGCCTGAAAAGTGCAACTCAGCTCAAGGCAGCAAACACCGTCTGGTCTCAGAGTGGTTTTCTGATGACCATCATGACCTGTCCCTGTGATTTTTAGGGCTGAGTAAAAATACCAGAATAAATACAGCTAAATGCAGCAGAACAGTATTGTTCTGTAGCTTTGCAATGCAAGATAAAAAGAACTTGTCAGGGTCCAGCTTTCAGAAAGCAGAGTAAGGATTCCAGGCAGCAGTGGGAGGAAGCCTCAGCACCTGCAAAATGAGGTAGAGAGAGAAGTCTGCAGGTGCTCTTAGAAAGCAGGGAGGGCTGTGGCAGGACCCTCACTCCAGGCCAGGGGACCCTCCCTGACAAGTTTCACCAACCTCCTTGGCCCAAGGCGAGCAGCACCCAGGATCCAGCCACATGAAGATAATGTCACCTGTGGCCTTGGGGACAGCCAGGGAAAGCCCCAAAGTGTGCTGCTCGCTGGAAATCTCTCCCCAGAGCCAACCCAGTGAGGCCAGCACCCACATGGGACCTGGCAGCCCCTCCAGCAGGCTCCTCATCACGTTTCCCGGCCCCCTCAGGGTGCCAGCCTTGCCAGGGCATCACTGCACACTGGCGAGAGCAGCAGCCATCCCTGTGCCAGTGCCCACCTTGGTGCCATGTGAGCCCAGCCTGTGCTCAGCGTCCCTTGTCGTCTGCTTGGAAAGCTGGAGGTTTATCCCGGGCCTGTCTGACTGCACTGAATAGAGAAACTTCTGCAAAGTGACCTGCCCGGCTCGCTCAGGGCTCCTGCCTGGACACGTCTGGTCCCATTTCTCTAGCTATTTTTGAGTGCTAATTGCCAGCAGAAGAAAAAAGGGGCAATGCTCACAACCTGCTGTGTTTAGCACCCCAAGCCCAAACGATAATAAAGATGCTTTCTGGTGTCCAACCATCAGCTAAAGCCACTGACTGGTCCAAAAATGCCCATCAATCAGGCTAGAAGGAAGAAGAGACCCAAACTGACTCTGCTTTGAATCCAGAACTGACAGGTCTAAGCACTCTGGCACCTGGGCGGCTTATTTTTTCCAAGCTCTATCTTTGCAAACAGTTATTCTCAGGCAGTGGAGTGGTAATAAACCCCTGAATGAATGAGGATGAGAGGTCCTTTCAGGGAAGAGGTGAAGAGCTCTTGACTATGAGCCTTTCACCCTCTAGAGTATTTTCATTCCTAGGCTGGCTAAAAGCCAGGAAATAAATCTGCGTGGCCAGAGCATCTCGGCTGAATCACTGAGGCAGAGCCTGCAGTCCCCTGGGCACTGCCACCCACCCCTTCTCCCGGTCCCCCCCCTCTCCTGAGAGAAGGCTCAGACCTGCCCCTGCCACTGTAAAAACAGGGTGAATTTGCCAATCCTGGCTTCCAACTGCCTCACCCCAACCCTTCCACTGAGACTTTTTCCTGGGAGTACATGGGCAGTGCGGGTAGCTTGGGCACAGCCAGCCAGGGAGAACCCTGTGCTTGTGCCAGGGCTGCTGTCCCTGGCTGGGGAAACCCTCTCTTGGCCCAAAACAAAGGCAGTCACGGGCATCAGCACCAACTGCATGTGCAGTGCCTGTGATGGGGGTGTCTGGGGCTGGAGGGGTCCCTGGGGACCATCTTCTCCCACACCGCCAGTGACAGCCCCTGCTCCTGTGTGCGGTGGGAACTACAAAAATCAGATGTTCCAGGAGCAGGAGGCTGTTGTCACAGAAAAGCCCACAATTCATACATTCTTATCAAGAATGCCAACTGGTTTCCAGTGCCCAATCTCCACCTGGTGCAGGAGGAGTGAGGTAATAGCAAAGTCCTTGTCGTGGTCCCAGCTGTGCTGCCTCTGACCGCTCCTTTTTGCCAGACAGTAGCTCCTGTAATCGCCCTCCGCGGTGGCTGTCCTCCTGCCTTTCCATCTCCTAATTTAATTACAACTTGTTTCTTCACTAATTATAATGCTTAAATCATAGAGGAGCTTAAGGCCACTGTAGCAGGGAGGCTGGAGGCTGGCTCCTTTTTGCTAAGATGGCCCCATTATAATTTCACTTCCTTCTGATGGAGATTATAAACACTTTGTGTCAAACCACTTCCCAGCAGTTCTCACAGTGTGAGAACGATTGAGGTCAGGAGATGCTCACAACCTACCCATCAACTCAAGTATATTCCTCAAACACTGACACGCAGCCGAACTGCAGGGAGGTCACCTCTGTAAGAAACAATCCTTCCAGCTGCTGAGCAAGTACCAAATTGCAGTGCTGGAAAATAGTCATGTGGAACACATTAAAAATAGCTCCCTAGGTAATAGATGGTTAACAAAAGCAGCCACTTCCACACAGCAGAAGTGGGAACATAACCATTGTAAATAAGTTAACCAATTAGTGTATTGTAATAAAAGAAGCACATCCCGTAGTGGGGCAGGAAGGACACTCTGAGGTTTGACTCATGGAGGATACCTGGCTGGAGAAGCTGTGGAGGACATGGGACGGTCAGCAGGAGCAACTGTCTGCTGGACTAGGAAACCCCTGCAGGCTCTCTCCTTCCCCTCACCCCTCTTCGGCCATCCCCACGTTTGCAATTTTGATTTGAATAGAGAGGAGATCAGGTCCAAGATTTTCTTTTTGCAGTTTGCTACAATTCCCGTGTCTTCTCCACAAGCACACACAGCTTATCTGGTACAGGGCAGCAAACTACAACCGTGTGGGTGTGTAGTTCAACAGAGCGACACTGCAAGACCATCTTCAGCTGTTGATTTCATTATGAACTTGTTCCTTGTGACCGAGAACCTTGCACGGCTTCAGGAAACCGTCTCACACAGACACGGGCACACGGTGCTACCCCTCCACCGCTCAGGCACTTTAAATCCACCTG
>WTSP01005160.1:43239-48158 GCA_025331215.1 Actenoides lindsayi
TCACTCACCCTTAGCGAACGTCTCGGGATGTAGCCGCTTGGCTGGAAGGGGCAGGACCCTGCAAAACTCTGCATGTCCCAAAGAGGGTCAGGGAAAAACAGCTCAACCGACTTTTGGCTTTCCCTTCCCCAACGAAATTACATATTGTTTTAACTTGTCTGAGGCATCAGATACCAACCCTAACTTCTTTAGAAAGGATTCCTGGTTTCATTTCCTCTCATTCAGCACCAATTACAGAGCACCTGAACTGGGAGAGGAGAGGTGCATACCCCTCCACACACCTCTGTTTCTCTTCTTCATGAGGCAGAGCTGGTGGGCTACAGTCTGCTGCCGTACAGGTTTCCCTGGAGCTGTCGAGCTCTCATGAATTTCACCTTTTCTGCTGCAGATTGCAGAGCAGGCTGGAGGCCAGGCTGGCAGTGTTGCTTGGCTGGCCCCGAGCAGCGAGCCAAGGGACCAGCAGCACAGGCAGCCCCTGCTCCACAGAACCCCACTGCTTTCCTGATGGCACTTCAGCAACAGAACGGTTAAATGCTGCATGGGAATGTTTCCTCCTCCACAACTCCCCCAAAAATTGTAGTAACATCTTAAGTAGAGGCATCAGACGGACAAGATAAAGGCAAAGCCCTTCTGCAGGATTTGTCTTTCAAATCTAGATTAGCAATTGGTGTTTGGGGAAGATGAGGCCCTAATCTGATTGAATAAGGGGAGTTTGTGATATCAATCTCCCTGGATCCCATTGTCTTTGTGCTGCTTTGTAAATTAATATTCATTTTCGTCTCTGTGTTTATGCTGAATCTCTTGTGCTTCTTGTCTCTCACTGTTTGATGAATTGCAGTCCTATGTATTGGATACTCTGCATCAGAATTAGCATTTTATGGTGGTTTACTTTTATACATGTGCATAAGTGGCATGAAAAAAGAGCTGCAGAGAACGCAGGCTGCAGACTGGGGAGCTGCTGCTTCCGGCAGGTCAAGGACCAGGCACCAATTCTGGTGAGGGTGTTTGCGACGGCCGGACCCCAGCCACTGGTGCCAGCAGCTGCTCCAAGCTGGGGCTGCGAGAGCCACCCATCACCTGGCTGATGGGGGAGTTCTGGCTGTACTGCCCTGGTTGCCCCCCTGCCCCTCTGGGGACTCAGCCCACCCTCCCCAGCTCTGTGCTGGCTGGCCTGGTTCAATCTTCAGCACCAGCTTTCTCCCAGCCCAGCCCATCGCCAGCCCCTTCCCCAGTCTGTGCCTCCTGCCTGGGCACTGTGCTCCTGCTGCGCCGCGGTGCCTTCCTTTGCATGGTTCAGTGCCGGTGCCACCTTCCCCAAAATTCAATTTTTTCCTGTTCCCTTAGAACATTGCATCTTGTTCAATCCTTCCCCTGTCACACCGGCTCCAGCACTGTTTCAATTGGATTCCAAAAATAACCTCTTTATTCACACGGCACATGCTATTATATCGTAGTACAGCTCGGGCAGGCGAGGGGTCATTCCATTATCCAGGAACGAGATAACTGAGTATTAGGGCAGCCGGGCTCTTTGACTCACTGCCCTGTGGTAATGGGCCTTTTTTAAGGGCATTAACCAATGTTTCTACTTAGGTATTTGACAAGAGTAAAGGTAACATTGCCATTTAATCCTCTCTTTGGGGTTTTTCCCTTGCTCATAGACAGCGCTCGCAAGTTTACTTCTCTTCAGGTGTTCAAACTTCAGCTCAGAACTGCAGAGCTGTTTTTCTCTAAACCCTTCCCCTGAAGTTCTGGTTACAGGTTTGATTAAATGTTCCAGGCACTGGGACACAGGGCATCATTCCTTCTCCAAATGCCGCTGCCAGCTCTCCTCTCTCCGCAGTACAGTGTGCCATGCCGAGCCCACCACCTCCATGTGGACACTGGTACCGGGTCTTGCTGAAGTATCCGAAGCTGCTGGTAAAGGTCTGGGCCCCTCTGCACAGGGGCTGTGTCCTGGCTGTCACTCCCAGGCTCTGGGGACATGTGCAACACGAAAGGCTTGTCCATGAACATGGACTTGTCCAGCAAGCGCTGAGCAGGCGTCACACATGAAGAAAGTGTTCAAAGACAGAATCCTGGGAGCCTTTGAAAAAAAATCACATATTGCCACTTCAAAGCTTTTTTTAAGGAACAAGACACAAGGGTGCCCAGACAATTCCTTGGAGGGGTGCGTTCCCACTCTGCTTTCATTAGAGCTTTACTGCTCTGTGTGTGCACAGCATCACAGGCAGCGAGGATCTGGAGCGGTTGGCTCAGGGCAGAGTGACTCCTGTTTCTTATTCTGGGCCAGACACGTCCTGACTGAAGGCCAGAGGCAGCTCTAGGATGGGTTAATTTGTGGCCATCCCAAGCATTCCTTTAGCAATGCTTCTCATGTCTTTCTCTTCTGAGCCTCTCAACTCACACCCAGGTTTTTCCTGGTTTCAGGCTCCCGTCCAGCAGAAGTGTGAAGCCCTCTGTCAGAGCAGCAGTGAGACAACACCTGAGCAGCCGAGCTGCCTGTTTCCTTCCGTCCTTGTGCCGTTGTCCAGGTAGAGCCTCTCCAGCTTGGCAACGAAGCAAGTGCAGCTGAATGTTTCTTGAATTACTCAGTGCCAGCTATAAACTGGCATTTCCCGGTGCTAGGTCTGAGAGCTGTAGCTGCCAGCCAGGTCTCGCCATCCCTCCCCGGGCTTTGCGGGTCTCCTGCACAGTGCAGGGATGGCCCACGAGCCTGGGACAATCCTGGCATTGCACTGGCACCAGGAGTTCTGCAGGAGGCACACGCTCGTGTGTCCAGGTGAAGTGGTGTCCCTGAAGTTTATAATGCCAGCAGCACACCTCTTTAAGAGTGAAAATGTATCTACCAAAGATTGTGGCTTAATTGATTGATTAATAACAGAAACTCTAATTGAATCCTCCCGGCTTGTACATAAGATGTCTTAATGTTAGAGCCTAGGGAGTAAATGCACAGCATGGAAGTATGAACTGCAGCATAACCAGTAACACTTTCAATTTAAAAGTCAATCTCATTATACAAGAAGCTGTTTTCTCTATCCCTCTGGAAAGGCAACAGCAATCTCCCATCTTCTCCCTACCAGAGCCACATGGTTTGTTAGTGTCTGTGGGAGATGCAAATACAAGCTTTTTTTTTATTTGTTCCCACCGCTGCATATCTGAGCAGTTCAGTAAATATTCATGAGGCTGCCATTGTAGGAGCTCTGAAAACGACAGAAAATATGCCCTCCGAGGTGACATGTAATTTGGCACTTCCCACATGGAGAGGCAAAGGATGCAGCCAGAGCAGAAATATCCTAATAATTAAATATCTTGCTACAACCTAATCTTTCCTGTTTCTCATTAAACACAAGACACCTCAAACCTTTTCCATATGCAGGCTCCCCTGTAACACAGAAGTTATCAGGACTAGCAAAGAACAGCAGATTCATGTGCACCATCCGGGAGACCAGGTAGCATCCAGGGCCAGGAATGACTGGAATTTCTTCCTAAATTCACACTCTCTGGTCATGATGCCTCTAACCATGGGAAGTAAAATCACCCATGGTGGAATGTCTCCGGATCAGGACGTTCACTTGCATAGAGTGTGCCCCACGTTGTCCTTGTCCTTTGAGGATGTTGATCCTGCTCTGTCCTCTCACCAGGCAATCCCACATGTGCCTGGTTTGTGCTTCCTGACACACCTTAAGCTGAAGAGGGCTTGAGCTCATGCTCAGGATCTGACTATTGCAAAAGCTACAGTCTGCTTGCTACCTCCTGGATCTTTCCAGTCCCCACCACTTGATGTTTATGAAAAGAACCAGAGTGCCAGAAAACCAACATTGGATGGAAAAAGAAAAAGAAATCACCCCTTCAGGCATTCTCTGTGTTTTGCTCCAGTCCATTATTTTGGTTTCTAAGCCATAAAATCTCAGAAGACTGTCTCCTCCATGTTGACACAAGGTAGCATCCCTAAGCCAGCATAAACCTGATGTCTCTCCTGCCAGGTCCCCAAGGTCATTCCAAAATCTTCTCTGCCATGGGGCAAGAAACCGTCTGGAAACCAAGTTCCATCCTTTTCCTCCTTTTCACCTTTTTTCCTACTCATTCCAGTAGCTTCACAGTACAGTAGATCTGCCTTCTTGTAGGCAGCTGTAATCCCCACCAGGATCTTACCCAGTCCCCCGTGGACGTGGGAGCACTAGGGGGTGCTCCGCACTTTGTCCACCCAGCTCCTGGGTTGTGGTGCAGAAGGTGAACGCGTACTAACAGTGCCACGTGGTGACAAGACGGCCCCAGAGGATACTTGATTGAATCCCATCTTGCCCCTGCTTGCAAGCTGTGTATATAGCATCCCTTTATAGATCCACCAGCCAAGAGATGTCCTGCCTGCTGCTTGTCCTGTTCCCTTTAACTACACCATCACTGGCATTTCAGTGTCATTCACGCCGCAATCTCACAGATAGCTGCTTCCTATTTGGATTCCCACCTGTCAGAGCAGCTCTTTCCCACTGGCGGCATGGGTAGTGAATGACCTTCAGCCAGCAAATGGTTATAGCCTTAAGACAACACAATTAAACATGTTTTATTGCTTAACACACTGTGTCAGGAGCCTTAGTTGTGTTTTTGTTCCAGTCTTCTATCGTTTTCAGAAATGCCTGGAACTGTGACAGCTCAAAGCACCCGTGCACTTCTGCTCCCAGGTAATCAATAGAAGGCCTCAAGGTATCTCACTCTTCTGTCAAATATGGGATTTTTACCACGAAAGCATTTCCACGACTTTTTTGGTGATTGCAAGGCTCCCCCGCCCTCCCTCTCCGGCAGTTATCACGGCAAGGACACGGGGCAGTGGTGGAACAAAGCAGCCTGAGCCACCAGCAGAGTGTCCTCTGATGACTCCCAGGGAGAAAAGAATCACAGAAAGAAATCCTTCACCAGGGGCT
>WTSP01005162.1:0-35022 GCA_025331215.1 Actenoides lindsayi
GTTGGCTGGTCGTGTGGGCTGTCGGGGTGTGGGGTGCTGCGGGGGGGGGAGAGGCGGGGGGGGGGGGGGGGTGGTAATTTCTTGCTTGTTTAGGCTGTAAGAGTGAGGGGGGGTTCACGAAACATGCAGCTCTACTTGGGAGTAGTTACTGACAGCGTTTTAAATGGAGACAACTTGACTTCGGTTCAGGCATAATACTGGAACTAGGCAAACCATGTATTTGTGTACTGCAATACATTGTACATGTATTGTGACTGCACAAACTGCTCACTTAGAAAACGTGTTTGACGAGAGGGAGAATCCAATTGTAACAACTTCCACCATAGCAGGCGGCTGTGAGATCAGGCTGATGTTTGGGGAAAGGCTGTGGAAGCTGCTTTGAGAGGAAGGCAGAAGCTCTCTGAGGTTCAAGACCTTTCAGCTGTGTCTGGCTGCCTGAGTGTGAGGTCAGCTTGTTTTGAGGAGGACTGAACAAGTTCACTGCTTGTACAAACACTCGGATGCTTGTGCTTAGCACTGCAGACTTATGTTGCCTGCTTCTGGTGGGGTGCAGTATGTTCTGTAACTTAGCTTTATTTTATTTTCTAAAGCTTTGGAGACCCTGGAGCAGGGGACAAGCTGCTTACACAGCAAGCTGCTCACAGTAGCAGTCCTCACTCTGCTGTCCAGGTGTGTCCTGTTGGCAGACATGCAGTAAAAGCAGAGGGGAAGTCTGTCTGTCCCTTCTGAGGTGGGCTGCTGGATAGAGAATTGGAGGTACTTTAAATACCAGAGTTCTCTGGGAACTAAAGAGACCCCCAGCAAGTGAGGATTTCCAGGAAGCTGGTGCTGCCCTTGCTCTCACCCCTGGTGTTTGCCTTGGTGCAGAGCGCTGTGGCTGTTTGTTCCCTGTGCTGACCTTTACCCGTTGTGGGACAAGGGTGCATCAGCACACTACAGGGGGGAACCTGTGAGGGTTCAAAAGGGCGGGTGAAGTTTTTGAATGTCCTTATTGCAGGGAAAGGGACCAAATCAGCTACGTGTCTCATCCGTGAGATGAACGGTCTTGTGGAAGTGGGTGGCTCTTGTGCTCTCTACACCTAAAGGGATGTAAATTAAGGTTTGGGTGAGGACTGTGCTCTATAGCATCATATAACCCACCCCGGGACATGCAGCAGTAGCAGCTTTTAAGAAAACCTGGTTTACTGTTAACTTGCTCAAAAACTGCAGGTAACAAATTGCAGCTTCTGCAGGATGTTTTCCAGCAGGTCACGGTGCTGCTGCAGAGCAGCTGCTGCTTGAGATCCCCTGGGAATGTTTGTAGGTTTTCTGGCTGCGGCTAAACCTCCTTGGAATTGAAGCACGGAGTGGAAGCGAAGGTTGGAAGGTTGTGCTCTGTGAGCTCTTCTGTCATGAGGTTCAGGTGCCCGTGGGTACGTGTCACTTGTGCTCGCTCAGCACCGAGAGATGCTTTGGTGCCACATCCCTGTGTTTGAGTTGCAAGAGCAGGCGGTCTGAGGATTGTTTGGTGCAGGAAGTGGGCAAAGCAGGTCGTGCTGCTGCCACAGCTCGCGGGGCTGTCGGCTCCTCAGCAGCCCGGGTCACTGCTCGCTAGGCTCCCTTGGCTGGGTGTGATGTTTCTCCTTGTTGGTTGTTGGGATGGCAGCTGCTCTGTGTGTCCCCGTTGTTAGTGACCGGGGCTTTCGTCAGCCCCACCGGCCCTTCTGCGCTTCATAGAGATAACGGTGTATGTGCTTCTGACCAGGAAAACACCCGCTATGATTGCAAAGTAGCTGCCGTAAATGAGAAACTGGGGAACGGGGGTTGGGAAGGAAGAGGAGGGAGAGTCAAAACCAGCTTATGCTGTTTGATAATAACCCCAGGGGTGTCCCCCCTGCTGCTGCCTTCCCTGTCACCCGAAGTGGTCCTATCTTGGAAGCGTTCAAGCTGTCTGGCTGTGTGACTTCATCCTGTAGGAAGCCTGAGGTTGTGAGCAGGGGGGAGAGAAGGCTCTGCTTGAGTGCTGAAGGCTTGGACCTCCTGCAATACTGAACTTTTAAACTTAGAAATTTAACAGGGAAGCAGGAGATCTGTTTAACTTGAGAATTGCAGTACCTCAGAGGTGCAACTAACTCTATGGTAGAATTGCCCCAGCACCAGACCCAGAGCTGGTCTTTCACCTTTCAGCTCACTTCTCACTTCTGCTTGGGCTATTTTGACAGTAAGCTCATGGACAGTAAGCCTTGAAACAAAACCCAAGCCCCTGGGTAACAGGTGGTGGTCTTGCCCTTTTACTCCATGAAAATATTCTTGAAATTATTGCAGAAATGTAAAATGGGCAGGACTGGAGGACAAGTAGGTTGTGGCAGCTGCTGCCAGCTCTCTGTAAATGAGCGTGGTGGTTTCCAGGGGTGTAACAGTCGCAGGCCAGCCCCGTGCCTGGTGTCCTCGTGCAGGCTGACCCGGGAGGAGCGAGCGGGAAGTGAGCGTGCCGCGCGTCATCCAGCTTTACCTGGGTGCTGATATCCAGTCCCAGACCTTTGGAATCTACCACGACAAGAGTGAGAACGGTCTGAATCACCAGTGCGATGAAGTTGTTGAAGCCAAACATCAAAGCGTAGCGCTCCATGCTGAGAGAGACGGCGATCTGGAACCTGGGGGGGGGAAGCTGCAGGTGAGCTCGGGTGCGGACTTTGGGGACAGTTTAGTGTGCACAGTGCATTCCTCACAGGAAGACCAAAGACCCCTTCGGTCTTGGCTATTAGTCTGTAGCAGCTTCACTGTAGCAGAAATCCCTTGATTTCCTGGCTTGGGCGCTAGTGTCCATCCTACCTGTACTTACTGGGATATTTTTGCTAAATAAAGGCCTGTGTATGTCGATGGGATCATTCAGAGAAGACTTGTGCATAGCTCATTGAACAGCTAGATGCAGAATAAGGTCATTTATGACTTGGGGTAACCTATAGTAAGGGTTAGGTCATGTATAGCTTTAACCGTAGGTTTATATAAGCTAGTGTGCTGCTGGCATCACTCATTTAAAAACCTTATTTCTAGGGAAACTGTCAGTAAAACTTTTATAAATTTAAAAACATGACACCCTTGTAAATGAATTTCATTTGAACAGCTGTGTCCTGTACTTACGTGGCTATGGTTATGAGGAGCATATAGCAGGCTTTGAATGCCAGGTAACCACCGTAACAGGCCCAGATGTTGTCAGTGAAGTGCATGAGGAGCAACGACCCGGCATCCATTGCAGAGAAAATCCCCAAAGCCAGTTCTCCAGTAAGATCCCAGTTTACTTTGACATATCCGACTGCCATGGATGTTGCTGAACCTAAAAATTGAAAAATTAAAGCTCAGAAATGTGATGGAGCCTTGTAGAGACTTGGTGTAACTACCTAAATGGAAGACACAGCTTATACTGATACGGCTTTTTTTAAGATTATGTTTGAAGACCTTGCTGATAAAGTTGTGCAGCAGAAACAGAGCTTGGCACAGGGGTTGTTTGGGTGCTATATACTGGTGGTTTTTGCTGTTGACCTTGATCCTCGCAGAGATAAACAGAAAGGCACCGAAGACATTGCTGAAGAACACCATGGGCACGGGCCGGGTTGGAAGCAACTGCCATTCAGCTTTTTCTTACCTAGAAATGTTGCTATTGCTTCCACCGCTCCGTTGTACACGGCCGAGCTGTGGGAGGGGGCTCGGGAGTCCCACAGCACTTGGACGTAGTTGAGAACCTGGTTGAAGCCGGCCGTGGCCAGCGCCCACCACAGGGACCAGTACAGGAGTTTCCTGGAGCCGTAGCAGTCCCTCAGGTCCCGGCCCAGCTGCACCAGTACCGCGAGCGCGTGGCGCCGGGGCTGGGCGCGCTCGGGCGGCCGCTCGGGCGCGGGTCCCCCGTCGGCTGGAGCCGCAGAGCCCCTGTCCCATGGGTGGCTCGAGGGCCCATCGGAGCCCGGCGCAGGCACCGCTTTCTCTGGCCCCGGGGGAGTTCCCCAGCCCTCCCTCCTGTGGAAGAACATGCTCTTCTGGGGCATGGGCAGGAAAAAGGACCAGAGGAACGCCAGGGACACGGAAGCCAAAGAGATGGCGTTGAGGTGGAAGTAGGATACGTCTGCGAAGGACACCAGCAGCTGCCCCAGCACGCCGGCGACGGTGGCCGCGGCCAGGGTGACGCTGCGGCAGTAGCTCGTCACCCTCTGGTAGTGCTGGGTGCTGACGACGCTGTAGATGTAGGCGTAGTAGGCGACCTCGGTGGCCGTCACCATCCCGTAGAAGAACTCCACCGCCTGCATGGCCAGCACCCCGTGGGCGAAGAGGAGCAGGAGCCAGGTGACGATGAAGCTGAGTCCCTGGAGGAGGAGGACGGGCTTGTAGCGCACGTAGTCGGTCAGCAGGAAGACGGGGACCAGGAGTGCCAGGTAGGAGTATGTCCAGACCGGGAAAATCTGGCTGGTGACCTGGAATAGTATAAAAGAGCAAATATTTTTTTATAAGATGTTGGTTTTGAAGCTTTTTGACAATGGCATTGAAGGATGACAGTTGGGGTGATAGGCAACACTGGATCGTGTGTATTGTGCAGGCTCAGGCTGCCCTAGATTACAGAACTGTCAAGGTGCTCTCTGAGAGGCAGCGGCCGCAGTGCTGGCCCCATGGCAGACCCGTGGGGAGTCCCTGAAGGAACAGTGCTCGTGAAGGCCACGCTGCACGGGGAGGTTCTGCCTGAGCCTTTGCTGCTGCTGGGCCACGGGAACGGCAGCTCCTCGCCTTGGCCCCACGTGGGTGAACCGGGCTCCTGTTTTCTAATTATACCCTTGGCCCCGTGACTCAGCCGCTGCTTAACTCTGTCCCCCTTGGCTGGGAAGTGTGCTCCTGGAGCACAGACAGGCACTGCAGGGAAACCTCCGGTGCCTGCTTTGGTCGGAGAGAAACAAAGCACTTTAGTAAGGTGAGCCTGACCTCCACAGGTTAACGATCGCATAACCCAGCCCCGCGACCAGCTGTACTCTGCGGGGTTTCGCTCTGCTCTGCCATCGCTGAGTCGCTGCCGGTGGGATCAGTTCCACGGGAAGCAGAAATAAATGTTGGTGTTGCCCCTCCTCTGGGGTTCTGGGTGCAGACAAGAACGAGCAGACCTGATTTTGCTGAAAATGCCAATTTCTTCAAGAACAAACTAAGTGGTTTCAAAGTCCTCAGAAAGTAGGGACTTTCAAGTGCTCGCCTTCTGCTAAAGAGGTGGCTCCTTGGGCTTTTCCAGCAGCATCTTTAACATGAGCCTCTAGGTAAAATATACCTGTTACTGAATGCTTCATCTCTCCCTCCGTTATACTTTAAGCATTTTTATTATTACTTAGGAGAATAGCTACATACCTCTTCAATCGTTAGGTTTTTGTCTGGTCCAGTTAGATAAGGAGTGAGAAAAACTTCCGACGGCCTCATCGCGGAGAAAAATCCATATGCACAGAGGATCAGCGTGGGATAAATCCAGCTGCGGCCTCCAGCTCCCTTCCAGCAATCCATGGTCTACCTGAAGGCACTGAAGAAATGAGCACACCGGCAGTTTTACCAAGTTGCTCTTCGTGGTTGGTAAAAAGCCATCTACGAGTTTACTCGTCAGCTGGGCCTCCTGCTGCTAATGCTGCTCTCGTGGAGCCTGGCCAGGGGTGCAGGAGCAGCAGGTAAACGAACAACTGGGATCAAGGTGCACTGGTGGTGCTGAACTCCAGCCTCTCCATCGGCTATCAAGTGTCGTTCTTACTGACGTACGTGGAACTGAGCTGACGTCTCACCGCGGAGGAATGAAGTCCCATTAAGTGTCGCTGTCAAACAAATGAGCTGGCAAATTGTGATTGAAGTTAATTCTCAGCAGGCTGAAAGAGGCTTTTCCCCGCCGATCTGCAGCCTGAGGGCCAAGCAGAGCAGATGCCGTGGAGGCTGCAGGGCTGCAGCCCTGCTTGCAGGCAATAGAAGCCACCAGCCAGCCCTCCACCCCACGCGAGCTGGGTTCTCCAAAGGGCTTGGATACTCAGCGTGCTCCCTGTGCTCCGGTCCTCTCACTGGGTAAAGGAAGATGTCGAAACAGTCTGCTCGTGGTACCTGCTCAGACTTAGAAGAGCAATCTTGGCTTCACTTCTGAAAGTGAGGATCAAAAGGAAAAGACCGAGACCTGTTTCTTTACTGTAGTTGGCAGCAAAAAGTGTGAAGAGATTTGTTTTGGTTTGGTTTTAAGCTTGTTTTCCTTGTTTTGTGTTAGTCAATCCCCCTGTTCCTGGAAAGCAAGCGAAACAAGAATGTTCTGCAGGGGAAGCGAGTGAGAGCGGAGCGCGGGCTGGTGCTTTATGTAGTCCAGCTCTTACCGGCCATTGCTTTGAAACTGCTGAATTCCATTTTATAGCAGGCACTTCTTTCACAAGTCCTTCTACTCGCGCTGTGAGATTGCGTTCGTTACAACTGACCACAAATAGTACGTGACTACGGCAGGAATTCTGTGGTCTCTGAGCAATGTTACCAAACCCAGCTTCCTCCCGGGAAGACTTTGTGTCGTGTCAGAGAGAAGCCAAAAACCACCTGTTAGGATTGGAAGTAGTAAGAAGTTTGTGTCTGTATTTCCTACGAGTTCTTTCTAAACTCAATCAAATGTTTGACAGAATATTTAATTAATAACTCATCACAGCTCTTGTCATTTGCAGAACTTGTCCACAAAGAGCGCAGGGGAAGCTGCTCCTTCACAGGTTTTGCCAGCGAAGTGAGTTCTGATTTTAAGATAAAGCTTTAAGACTGACTGTGGCTAATGATTAATAAAACCCCTGACATGGCAAAGCAGCAGTCACTCAATTGCATTTTTGTGTAGTAAGCACCTTTTAAAAGCTCTGGTCTCTGTCACACGGATCAGACCCAGCCGAGACTGGCCCTGCCCTGGGCACCCTGCCATGGCCCCTGGGCTTGCGGGGGCTCTTCTGGCAGTCCTGGTTTTGCTGGGGATGGGACATCAAACACCTCGTACTGTTAGTTGTCCAGGAATGACGTAGATAGAAGGACAATTCTGTCGCTTAGGGGCAAGCAAACAGGAAGATGAGAAGCTTCTAAGCTAAAAAAACCAAACCAGAAACACTGCTGTGTTAAATTCTCTCCTTTAGCCAGTATTTTTTCTTTTTTTTTTTTTTCTGTGTCTGGACTTCAAGGTTCATCAGAAGACAAGAGCTGACCCTGAAGCCTGTTGGCGGGACGTGTGTTGACACTGGCAGCAGACACGGTGGCCTTTGTACAAGGGCCACCACCCAGAGCAGCTTCCCGAGCTGGGCAGAACCTGGTCTTGCTCTCCAGGTGTGGCAAGGTCTCACGGGGCTTGGAGCACGCAGCCGCTGCGCTTTGTCCTTTTCCTTTGCGGTAGCTTCTGAGGGAGGAGAAGAGCCACGGGGAAGGGGCTGCTGGGTAGTTCTGTGGGCCTGCTGAGGGGTCACTGCTGCTGAGCACTTCTCTGGGAGCCCACCCAGAGCTGCGTTCCTTCCCGCTCGCTTCAAATGCAAAGATACTGTTTGTTTGCTGCCTTGTTGGCCAGGACTGGTCTTAGCAGCTTGCTGGGCTGTATCTCCATGGAGGACTTATGCCTAAGCTCACCAAGGCTTCAAAGGTGGTTAGTGTTGTGTTTAGAGGGGGTTGTAGCTATGGGGAGTGATGTGTTTAGCTCTGGGTTTTCATCTGTACACGTAATCCTTTAGCAGGCTGGGGGAGTGATAAGCCCTTACCAGTAAAAGCTGCAAGCTGAGGTGGATTTGTTCAGAGTTTCCTTTCCCTGCTGAACCAGAGCCTGTGGTTCCAGCCCTGCTTGTGCCCCCAAGCCTAAACAATCTCCTCTCCAAAGAGAGTGTATGTACAGGAGCACACAGGTAGAGAGGTAGATGTGTGTACCTTGCTGGTTTGGGTGAAATCTCTATCTGGTTGCCGGGTTAATACCCATTTGCACCTGAAAACCCAGGGCAAAGCACATGGTGTCTGCTTAGCTCCTTTGCTCCTGAGCGGCATCCCATAGCCATGGAAGATGGCAAGTTCTGAACGGTTCAGAACAGAAGAGTTGTATGGTTATTGGTACCAGTTTTTCTAGCTCCCTTCCCGCAGCTCATTACTGCCATTATTTGTTTTAATAACAGCAAACAGCTTCACGTGTTGCTGATTCCTTTGCTTCTTGTCAGATGCTACACAGAACTACTTTCTGTACCAAGGGTGGTCTGAGACTGTGGAGCTGGAAATGCCACGTTCCTCTTTTTCTTTTAAACACCAACTCTAGTTAGCCTCTAGTCCAGGACTGGCACCTAGTGCTTTAATGCTTCAAAAGGAGATTCCTGCTCACAAGGAGAAGTAAAACAGAACAGTCCTTGCTCCCCATTCCTTCAGGCAGGAACGTTCTCCCCTGGGTTCTGCAGTAATAGAAGATACCTACTGCCTGGGGGAGACAAGACACGTCTCCTGCTTTTACAGCTGCACTGGCAGAGCCAGCTGGCGATGGAGAATGTCCACACGATGCACAACAGTAAAGAAAAACAACAACAACAAAACAAACAAAAAACCCCAAAACCAAATCAAACCAACCAAACAAACAAACCCAAACAAACAAGGAAATCAGCTGAGTTTTTTTTTTAGCCAAATCCTACTGGTTCTCTTTGTGATGTGCAATGAACAGCTGCTTTAGTGGCTGCTCTCGCCTCTGGGCTGTCTGTCCTGCTGCAGCACGTGTATGAAAAGTGCATAGACCTGCACAGAGGGGAGCTTGTGTCTCTGCAGGAAATGTTTTCTGTAAATGTTCAGTATTTTCTATTTTTTTATTAGGTAAATGTAGTTATTGGAAGCTAGAAGCAAACAGCGGTACAGAAATAACCTTAACACATGGATATAATTTAATATACAACAGGCACTCTCAATGCAGACTCATTTATAGAGACTTCTTTTTTCTTCTCCTGGGCTAGCTGTCCTTTGTGCTGGACTAAACTAGCTGCAAGAGGTGAAGCTTCTTGACAAATTACAAGATCAGTGGACCTCTCTCACTAAGCACTCAGGAGCACACATGATTCTGGCTTTTTGTTTCAGCTAGAAATCTTCTTGGATATTTGTCTGAAGCTGGAATTTTCCTGTGCAGAATCAGCCAGATTTCTCCATGAAGTGCTGCTCTGGTTTTAGCTCATACTACTCAATCCCTTTGAGATTTATGGGTTTTTTCCCTATTGAAATGGGAAGACACTCATCCCGGAGCTGAATTTTACTGAAGCGCAAGGAAAGGAGTGGGGATCCTTCATTTTGTTTGTTTTGACGGAGTTTTTTCCCTTCATGGCTGATCCTGCTGTGGACTCAGTGCAGCATTTAGGTGGCAGCTTTCACAGATGGGCTGAGCAGCAGCGGTGGCTCAGCAGAGGCTGCGCAAACCCTGCTTCCCTGAGAGAGGCTTGCGCCTGGTATGGGCTTTTCCGTGGGAGGGGAAGAGCCTGGCCCTGAGTGGCCTGTAGTGAGGTAGGAAAGAATTTCCTGGTGCACACGCACCCATGGGTGCGGCAGCCACTTTCCAGCACCGGGTCCAAGAGCGTGGGGGTGAAGTCTGACCTTTGCCACCGCTGCACGGTGGGGTGCCAAGGTGGCTGCTCTCTTCTCGTCCATAAATCGCTGCTGTTAAGCTATTTATAGACAAGTAAATAACAATCAAACGCAAGGTATCTTTCTCCTTGGCACGGGGCTGTCAGGGTGATCTCTGGGCTGGCACGGGTTGCGACGCGGTGCCGCGATGATTCGGCGTCGCTTGCCAGGGTGTTCCTCTCGCAGTCCTGTTCCCTGCACCCTGCAGCAGGAGCTCTTCTGCCACGAGGGCCGGGCCACGTGAGCCCATCTGCCTGCTGCCTACAGCCGCGTGGTCCAGCCGGCCCCAACCTGCTCTTTGCGTTCCTGTTCGGTGCTGCTCAGCTGCTCTTTGCAAGATGCCGCTGTTTTCCTTTTGCACTCGCTGGAAACAAGGGTGCAAACGCTTCTGGTCAGGAACATCCCAGCTATGACTGCAAAGTAGCTGCCATAAATTAAAAACTGGGGAGAGAAAAAGGCAAAAAAGTTAACGGAAAGCACAGTGGGGAAATGCTGCTGCTGCTCCTGGAGATGCCAGGCACCCTGGTGTTTTGTTGACCTGCTCTCTGGCACAGGTTCTCTGTGGTCTAGTTTTGCTGTGTGATTAAGCAACAGCCCAGCTCTTCCAGAAAGAGCAGGTCTTTGAGGAAGGAAGAGCTGCCCCTTGCTTCCAATCCTCAGGCTTTTTGATAAACGTTCTAGGGTGGGAAGGGGTAGGAATGGGATTTGATTATTTTTTTTTTCTATTCGTGTAAAATGTAGAAATAGCTTCTTTACCCACATAGTCAGGTTGTATAGGAACCTTACTAATGTAAGCGAATAATGTAATACTAAGGCTTACTAATGTAAGCGACGAGTCTGGGCTGGTCCTTTTCTGGTCACTCTTGTACATCTCAGTGCTGTCACCACAGGGGCTTCGCTAAATATGCCCTGTCTTTGTACCAGGGTTCTCAACAGCAGCAGCAAGGCTGCTATTTTTGAAGTTCTACATATTCCTGTCTTTAATTCAAGTTTTAATTTTTGGTGTTTAATTACATCTTTAATCTTTAAAAGTGACTTTTGCCTTCTCTGTGCAGAATATCCGAAGAGCTTTGGTCTTCTTCAGAGGAAGCTGCCCCAGTAGAGATCCCGCCTGAGAAAGCGCGGAGGTTGGTACGTCTCAGATGATTCCAGCATGAGTACAGTTGGGCTGACTGAAGACAGGGATGCTGCTGTGAGATGGGACAGCCCACCCCAAATCAAGTGCCCAAAGTATGGGCAGAAAACTCAACTATTCAGGTTGAGATACAGCCCTGGTGTGCTCCCGAGCGGGAATCAGGAGCTGAAATAATCCCAGAAATCCAGGCTCTGTCTCCTGGTGTTGAACTCCCCTAACAGCACGTGGGCATGCACCTGAGAAAAACAGCCTGAATTTTTGTGCAGAGAGGGTGTTACTCAGTGTCCTATCAATTTGCAAAAGTTGCTCAGATAGCAGGGCCTGATTATTTATGTTCTGGTGTATCTGCCTGCCTTGAAAAAAAATCAGGGTCCAGCATCCGTAATGCCAACTGCTGCACTGAAGGGGAAGAATGGTGGCTGGCACCAGGGAAGAGCAGGATGTCTGGATTTCTGTAGGAGAACAGAACCTGTCCCCTGGCACAGCAATTTCTCTCTTGGTGAACTTCTGAAGGTGAATTGGTGAGGCAGTGAATAGGAAGTAAGTTAACAGCACTTACCTGAGTCTCTATGTCCAGCCCCAGGCCTCTGGAATCCACAACTACGACTGTAAGAATGGTCTGAATCACCAGGGCAATGAAGGTGTTGAACCCAAATGTGAGCGCGTAGCGCTCCATGCTGAGGGTGACGGCGATCTGGAACCTGAGGTGAGACTGGCGAGTCAGTTCCCTCACACTGCTGGAAAGCAGTTACTCTCCATTTAGTTGATGAAGAGAAACAATTTGTGCAGAAGAAATACCAAGGATGGGGTAAGTGGTGCTTGGTTTCTGTGTTTGCTCCCTCTTTGTTATTTATATTATTTTGTTTTATTTATAATTTTCTATTTCTGACAACAGAGTAGCTTGGTCTCTTAAGAGATCTTGTCTAAGTTTAAATGGCCAATGTTCTCTTCTATTCCTCTGCATGAAGGCAGCCCGGTGAGGTTGGATACTTACGTGGCTATGGTTATGAGGAGCATATAGCAGGCTTTGAATGCCAGGTAACCAGCGTAACAGGCCCAGATGTTGGTAGTGAAGTGCATGAGAAGGAGAGAACCGGCATTTATTGCGGAGAAGATCCCCAAAGCCAGTTCTCCAAAAAGATCCCAGTTAATTTTCATGTATTGTACTAGGAAGGATGTCACTGAGCCTGGAAAAAAAAAAAAAAGAAAAATAAACTAACAACCAAACGTGTAACTGTTGTCTCTGTTCTCTAGCCTGTAGCACCGAGCCTTGCCGCCTTCACATGCCAAAAGGCAATGCTGAAAAACGAAGCAGAGGGTTCTGAAGTGTTTTGAAAGAGTTTCTAATCAACTTGGAAGTCGTGCAGATGACTGGTCATTTTGAGACAACTGCGTACATCAGGTCTCTGCCATTCCTTTCCTTTTGTTTTATTCCACTCCACTGGATAAACGGTTCTATAGGAGGATTCATTATTTAGCCGTCTGTACCCAGCGTGTGTCTCTAGGGAAAGAATGAGGACTGTGGCGTGGAGCTCAAGAAGAACAATTCTTCCAGCTTCCACTAGCTCACTTCACTAAGCTGGTCAACCTCCCAGCAGAACAGTTCAGCTCTGTGCAGCTGCTGAAGGGGCTGAGGTGCCCCGCGGGGAGCTTTGTGAGGGATGGAGCACGCGTACCGGGGGCAATGAGAGAGGATAGGTGCTGCTTGCTTTCGGTGGGGGCCGGTCACCGAGATGCACCTGTGGCAAAGGTCAAGCCACCCAACTGTCCACCTCAGGGGCCCGGGACAATTCTAAAGCTCCTACAGCTCTACGCTGAGAGAGGCAACTCCACGAGAATGAGGAATTCATCAAGTAGACCCAACAGGAGACTTCTGACTTGTGATTCAGTTGATCTGTTTAGTTCCCTACCTCAGGACAAGAGTCACTTTTAATCTTAGAAGTCTCTCTTTCTCCTCAATGACTGCAAGGGTAACCTGAATGACCAGGTATGACATAGATGTGTTTATTTGCACTGGTGGATCACGCCCCAGTGTCTTCTGCCAGTTCTTTACAGTAGCACACTATCAATGTGGGAAACTCTTCCAAGTGAGGGTGGTTTCCTCTGATGTCACCTTCTGATAACATTATTTACATGGTGTGGCCTCCTGCTTTCAGTGCAGCAGCATAATGGGTAACGTTAGTAGCATAACGAAGCCAGCAAGGGCTTTTTCTGCAATTCTCTATCTCAGAATGACTAAAATTCTCTTTTCTGTCTTGCTGCATGAGAGTATTTCACTAGAAAAAAGATCTTAAGGAGGTGTTTGTGTTCTTTTTGTGTAAAATACTTATTAAAAACTTCTCCCATCTGTGCAAGCTGATACCATTGTTATGGGAACTGTAATGAGTTCTGTAATTTTTGTTCCAGGGGAGAAAAAAAATCAACCCTAACAACCTCATCTGAAGAAACACGGGTGCCTTTGAATGGATTGAGTGTGACTTGTACGCTCTCCACGTACCAGGTAGGATAAAATTCGGTGCCCCAGTCCTACAGAAAAATAGCAAAGCTTGGGTTTGGACAGTTTGGTGCATCAAGGAACTGGGTCTGGAAGGCACCATGCAGAAGCGGACTGGCCGGGGCACCTGCAGGGGAACAGTGCTTTACCAGACCTATAGCAAAACCTCCGTGGTGGATGCTCAGACACTGACTTACTCAGAAACATTGCTATTGCTTCCACCGCTCCATTGTACACGGCCGAGCTGTGGGAGGGGGCTCGGGAGTCCCACAGCACTTGGACGTAGTTGAGAACCTGGTTGAAGCCGGCCGTGGCCAGCGCCCACCACAGGGACCAGTACAGGAGTTTCCTGGAGCCGTAGCAGTCCCTCAGGTCCCGGCCCAGCTGCACCAGTACCGCGAGCGCGTGGCGCCGGGGCTGGGCGCGCTCGGGCGGCCGCTCGGGCGCGGGTCCCCCGTCGGCTGGAGCCGCAGAGCCCCTGTCCCATGGGTGGCTCGAGGGCCCATCGGAGCCCGGCGCAGGCACCGCTTTCTCTGGCCCCGGGGGAGTTCCCCAGCCCTCCCTCCTGTGGAAGAACATGCTCTTCTGGGGCATGGGCAGGAAAAAGGACCAGAGGAACGCCAGGGACACGGAAGCCAAAGAGATGGCGTTGAGGTGGAAGTAGGATACGTCTGCGAAGGACACCAGCAGCTGCCCCAGCACGCCGGCGACGGTGGCCGCGGCCAGGGTGACGCTGCGGCAGTAGCTCGTCACCCTCTGGTAGTGCTGGGTGCTGACGACGCTGTAGATGTAGGCGTAGTAGGCGACCTCGGTGGCCGTCACCATCCCGTAGAAGAACTCCACCGCCTGCATGGCCAGCACCCCGTGGGCGAAGAGGAGCAGGAGCCAGGTGACGATGAAGCTGAGTCCCTGGAGGAGGAGGACGGGCTTGTAGCGCACGTAGTCGGTCAGCAGGAAGACGGGGACCAGGAGTGCCAGGTAGGAGTATGTCCAGACCGGGAAAATCTGATTGGTGACCTGGAAGAGAAGAGGAAAATCTCTGTGGTGTTATTCCTGGGGAAAGGAAGCTCATGCATTTTAAATGGCTTTGGAGAGGGAAGCTTTTGCTCTGAAGGAATTCATAAAATATATAACCACGCTGAAGCAGTGTGCGACTGTTGGGCAGGCAAATGGATCTTAAATCCATTAAATGGATCTTTTATTTATGCTGCAGATTGTAACCCGCCGAAGCTGGTTAAAGTTGTGCCTTTCTAAGGTTTAACTTTGCTTAAAAGCTTTGCTCGAAGTTTTATGTTTTTCTTATTTTAGATGAAAGAAAAGTCAGAGTAAACACATACCTCCTCCACGGTCAGGTTTTTATCAGGTCCTGTTAGATAGGGCGTTAGGAAAGGTTCCGATGGTTTCATCATGTAGAAGAACCCATAGAGGCAGAGAATCAGGGTGGGAAAGGTCCAGGTGTTGCTCCTCTCTCTCGTCCAGCAGCCCATGGCCTCTGCGGCAGAGCTGAAGTGGAAGGTGGTTGGAAGGGTGATGGTGCCCACGCCAGTGCAGAGATGTCTCGCAACTGGTGTTTACCCTGTGGTTTCTAATGCTAAGGGGTGCTCTTTAGAACCTGGCGGATGGAAAAGATTTTTCTTCATAGCTTTTAAGTGAATAGCTTTTCCTGATGTTTGTCTCCTGATTCCCTGTAGATGGTGTAGGAAGAACGGCTTGGAAGATCTTTAACTGGGAGGCGAATTGCACCGTCGGTCTGTGCTCACCAAGCTGATCGCAGGAGACCCTTTCTAGACAAAAGCCACTGCAGACAGCTGAGCACGGCAGTTTCACTCGACACAGCAGCTGACCACAGCCAGGCACCTTCTGGGGTGATAAATAACCAGTTCACAATTGCTGCTTTTTCTCCTTCGCCTCCCAGATGTGTGTGGCTGCTCGGTCACAGGGAGCTGGTAACTCTGGAGCTTGACAGACGGGAGTGGCTGATAAATGCAGATAGGGTGTCGGTCCAGGTGCTCAGCTGGAATTACCTGTATCAGAATCCAGTTTGGAGACAAACGTCCTGTTTTCAATCTGTAAAACCATTGCTGGTCACTGAAGGTAATGATGACATGAAGCAGGTACCTGTCCCTAGCTGAGACTTATGGAATAAATTTAACCTTGCGACTCTGCTGGACAGAGCCCAGAGAGAAGTCAGAATGGGTGTAACGGGGGATGCATGGGAAGGAAGCAGGCAGTAAGTTATGTGCCGTGCTCCTGCTGGTGTAGGAGATGTCAGGAATCTAAATATGTACCCAATATTTTTTGGACCTCTCTGAACACTCATCTTGCCACCTGGGATTCCCATTGCTCTGCTTCTGATTTCTAGCTATTTACCTCCTTTTTTTTTTTTTTTTTTTTTTTTTTTTTTTTTTTTTTTGGACAACAGTTTTAATCTTAAAACTGAAGAATTTGCTAGACAGTGTTTTTCCTCAGACTTTTTATAAAAAGCTGAAGAAAGAGCTCTTCCAAAACTGCCAGAAATGTTCACGTCCCTGTTGACCGCATCACTCCCAAGGGGGTGGGCAGAGGACCCTCTCCCAGGGTGTGATCTGTAACGTGCAGAGCAGCAGCCGCTGTGCATCTTCTATTCCGACCGCACACCACGGTGATGCATTTCACTACCGGCCTGATGCGCCGAGGAAGGGGTGCGGGTGGAAAGGAAAGAGTTGGTTTCACGCTGGAAGGAGGGACAGGGCAGGGCCCGGCCCGGCTGCGAGCTGGTGGGAGCCAGTAGAGGGCAAGGTGGCTCCGGGCAAGGGGAAGCGGCTGCCGGGGGAGCGGCAGACGCGCTCCGGGAGAGCGGCATTTCTGCCCCTCCTTCCATCGCCGCTGTTGTAACAGCTCCTGCTGTTCCTGCTCCAGTTCTGGCCCTGCCCAGGATCGCCATCGCTTAGTCACCGAGCCGCCCCCTCGCTCTCCTTTCACAGGATCATCATTCGAGCGTTACCCGTCTGAACGCTTCGTGTGGGGCCGGCAGGTCCCGAGCAGGGTATCAGGAGGAAGGGGGGGTGCAGAGCATCTCTAGCCCCGTACTGCTTGGACCTGTTGTCACCGTGACTCGGTCGGGTCCCCTCTTCCCTTCCCAGCCCGTTTCAGACCTCGCCGTGTCCGCTCTGCCCTGGGCAGGCGGCAGGTCTCCTGGAGCCTTTGGAACAGTCCCAAAGCCGTGGGAGGCGAGTGGGGTGAGCCACCCAGGGCTGGCAGTCTGCGGGGGGCTCTGCCATCGCCCGCACCGAGCCCTGCTGCGAGCTGCCGACCGAGAACGGCCCGCTCTGCCCGACACGCGCGACCCTCGGGCCCCGGCACACGGGCTGCCCGGGGGCTGCTGCCAGGTGGGCTCCTCTGCTCTCAGAGACTCCTGCTTGGGGCTGGCAGATCAGCCAGGCCAGAAGTTTTCCACCTGATGTAAACAGCCACGCAGGAAAAACCTGCTGCGGGTGCTGCGCTGGGAATCGCAGCGAGCCGAGGGCTTTGGGGTGCTGGGGCAGCGGGAGGAGGGCCGGTCCCGCACCCCAGCCCTTCGCTGCCCGGGAAGGGGCTTTGCTGCAGCCCCAACTCGGCTCTGCCGGCTGCGGTGGAATTGCTCCTTCCTGCGTTCATAACCACGGCCCGCCAAGAACCAGACCTGTACCTGCATGTGCCAGGGGGAGGAGGGATCCGGCTTCTTCCCACTTGGTCACCCCTTATGGCCAGTTTGGTTTTTATCCATCTAGGTTTTTCTCAACTGTCAGAAAGATGGTGGGATGTCCTGGTGTTTGTTCTGCCACAAACCATCCTCTGCTTCTTGTTTCCAGCCTCGAGTCTGGGTTAGTGCCGGAGCTGTCAGCTCCTCTCCCACCCCGCTTCCCCGCCCTCATCTCTCCTCCCTCTTTTCCTTGTCACTGCAGGATTTCGGATTCCCCAGGTTCATGTATAATCATACCTGGTCTGCTGGAGCTCTTCCTTTCTTACCACCGAGGGAAAGGTCCCCTTTTGGTATTTCCAGCCCCTCTTCTGGCTGTCCTCTCTATATTGCAGCTACTGGACTCTAATTGGGTTTTGTTCTTTTCCTGTTCTTCTGGTATTTCAGCTTGCTCTGATGACACCTCCTGCCACTTTGAAAACATTTCCAGCTGGCTGCCTCTCAGTATCCACTTCCGGCACCCTTAAAGGAACAGACAGATATTCCTGGCCTGTCCTTGCCCAAAAGCAGCACTAGACTGAGACCCAAAATAGGGTCTAGTGCTTGGCTGTCTCAGAAGCAATAGAGCTAATCCTGTTCCCAAAGCATTTTGGATCTACTTGACAGGGTACGTTGCTTGGGACCCACCTGTGCCTCAAACTTGTCTACATTAAAGATGGAGCAATAGCTACGTGTGGGTAAGGATGGAGACGAGGGAGAACAAATACCAGTGGTTTAAGATTTAACTGTTCCTTTACTGAATACAGGGGGTTTCATACTATTCTGGCAGGTTTAGAAAGTCAAACGCTTGGACAGTTGTTTGTTAGCAAATTTCTCAGATCTTTTGCTTAGGCAGGTTCTCACAGCCCTACTAAAGATGGAGATGGCCCTGTAGTCATCTCCAGGACACCCAGCCATCAGCTGCCGACACCAGCTCCAGAGCTATTTCTCTTCTGCACATTTAACTGAACCTGTAGCGACAGGAGATGCCAGCCTGGCTGAGAGGAGACTCTTTAGACATGCGTCCGATTTTATTCTTGAGCACTCCTGCTAAAACACAGAGAACTTCTGTTGAAGGGAACAGCGTTGCCCTGGGCCTGCATTGGCTTACTGAGGTAGGAATTCAAACTGAATTTCTGGGCACTGAAAAAAACCCCAAAATTCTGGTTTTGCTATAATGTAATAACGAGAGACTGATTTAAGTAACTTGTAGTGGCTGATGTGTGTTTTCTGCTTTCAGATACTCTTCTATCCTCTAGAAGCTGTTCCTTCCAGGCTTTTTAGTCCATCTTGTTTGTACGTAAGATGTCGCAGTTTTTTCCTGATTGACATCTGAATGCCAAATGGAAGGCAGTAAAACTATGATGGGCTTATGCAAATGTTTGGTCACCTTGAGGCCTGTGTCATAAGCCACCTGCAGCAGAGCTTGGCTGCTGGTTTTGAAGGGGACCGTGCTCTTCATGCTGGGTTGGAATTGTAGTCCGGTTGAGAGCAGAGGAATTCTTCGCTTGGAGGGTGGGCTGGGGGATGTGCTTATAGACAGCATCCCAATCCTGTTCAAATGGGAAAGGGAAGACTTCATAAAACTTGGAGAAAAGGTGGACTTTATAGTAGTAGTGTATCCTGAAGAGTTCATGTAATATGGCCTCTAATGTATTGAGGAGACAGCAAAATTCTGAGGAGAAAAGGGGAAGGAAGGCAGTAGAAGAACAAGGCTGCAACCCTCTATCTATCTGGTACCCGCTGCTGTCCCTTGGCTCGATCCTGGTGTTATGCCTGGTCCTTCACAGGGTGGCACGAAGGCAGAGAGCCTCAGCTCCGAGGGACAGGTTAGAGAATGTGTTCAACCAAACTAATGTTTCAAGTACTTGTTTAAATGTAGACTGAGGAGTGCTGCCTTACTCCGAAGTAATGCCCTAAGGTTATTTTTCCCTACACCACCAGTTAGAGAAGGCCGATGCCCAGCCGCTCGTCGCTGGGGTGCCCATTGCCATTTACAGCATGCCCAGCTGCTGGCTCCATGCAGGGGCTGCAACTAACAGCTCTGTCAGTCACCATTCCCCCTGGGATGTTTCAGGGCATCCGTTCTTCTTTCTTACAGGCACTATTTGGGGGTGGCACACTTGGATGCTTGCACAAATAAGGCCATGAGCTCTCGCTATAAGATGCTACCAACATAGCATGGAGCACGCAGAAGCTTTGTGATGATTATAAAGACTGAAGCGTCTTAGCATGCAGAGCCATGCGTTATGTCCCCAGTTGTACGCTGCCGGCTCTGGGCCAGGGCTGGGTTGAAGGAAGTCCTTCACCCTCTTAATCCCCCATTATCAGCCAGGGAAAGTTCCAGTCCACATCTTCAGCTTTCTGCCGTGTAAGTCGCTGGTTATTTTTTCTCCTTTTCTGGTTACAGTTTCATTGTTAAATTAAATGTAGGTGACAAGTCAACACCTCCCCAGTAGCGAGAGGCTGGGGATGTGACATAAAATTTACCTTGGGTGTCCACTTGGGAGCATCCCTAAGACTTGACAGGGACGTGTGGCATCCTGATTTGCATCACAAGCTCTCTGGTTTGTTCCACGTTTCTCGCGAAAACCTGCCAGGGACTTTGGTAGGTTTCCAAATGAAGGTGTTTCATGCTGTCTGAGGCCGGGGTTTGTTAGCTGAGCAAGAACTCTTCCTTTTACTTGCTGGCTCTGATAGGCACAAAGCTCACTGGGCTCTCCCAGCCGAGTGGTGCAAAGCGGTGTGGTCCAGAGGAGCCACAGAGCAGAGCCAGAAAGAGTCCAGCATGTGCAGGTGTCTGCTGATGCTGGTCTGCTACAAAGCTCATTGTTCGAACTGAAGCTGTTTGTGACCTTTGCAGTATCTTCCCTTTTGATTTATAGGTCTGAGAATGTTGGAAAATTAATTTTTAACATTTTCAACTTTGATTTTTATGCTTCAGAACTACGTTTTAACAGCAACAATAAAAAAAATCATGCAAGTAAGTTGAATAGATGATAACATCTCAAGGACTGTGTAGACAGATGATATCTTACGTACACTCTCCCCTGTGGCATTGTGGTATATATTTCAGCCCTAACAGCCAAATTTATTTCTGTTGCAGTTGTACCAATAACAAAATACTGGCTTGAAACATTTAAAATGGAAATGAAATCCAAAAGTCGCGTGATCCAAAGGTTACTGGGAGTTGGAGAACGTCTTCCTGCTGCATTCAGTGAATGCTGGGGCAGGGCAGGAGCATAGGTTATACTTTAAGCAGTTCCTTTTAGTTTTCCTTATGTTGTCCTTCCAGATCAGTGGAGGACAGGAACTACCTCTTCGCTAGTGGGATTCTCTGGGGATTTTCCTGTGGTTTACAATTTTATGTGGAGGTTGCTGTAGGTCTGCAGCTGACTTCTGTGCAAGAGCCAGCTGTGGGTAGGTGCACTGCGCTCTGGTCCTTCTGCCCTACACGGGGTTTGTCTGTCAGCTCTTCTGATGGCACAGGAGCCATCAGTGCTCACAGGAAGAGCAGCAGTTTGGTGTTTTGGGATGAAGAGGAGGATAGATGGTCCCAGTGAGAAAGAAGAGCTTGCATTTCTGTAGTGACTGCAAAGCCATTTTTCACCATCGCTGTAAGATTGCCCGCGTGGTTCGCAAGTTGGCTTTGAGCTCTTAACTTCTTCTGCAAACTGTGGTTGACCCAAACGTGCCTGTTTTCTGCAGCCAATAAGAACTTTTTGCTTAATGCTTCCTCAATAAGAGCTACGTGTTGTGTAAGAATGAAACAATCGCGTTCATAAAGTACCAAATGCTCTAAAAGTTGTGGCCTCTTTCCTCAGCAGTGCCAACCACGGAACACTCCTGTGACAGCCCCGAGCTCCACATGACCAACAAACCAGCCAAGCTCAACGCAACGAGTAGTCTCTGGATAGAGAGCTTGTGCCCATTCTCGCTGATTTCATCTTTGGGGAGAAATGATAAAACTCGTCTTTCTAATTCAGTGCAATCATAGTTCAACACTTTAACAGAGTAATAATAATAATAAAAATAAAAAAAAAGGAGTGAGAATCACACTTTTAGGAGATGAGGAAGAGGATAAAAGGATCTCCAAAGCTTCATCTCTGTCACAGAAGGATGTGTATAATATGCATATCCCAGCACCAAAAAAAAGCCCCGTATCCCCAAGTTTGCTACTGGGTGATTGGCCCACATCCTCTTTGTATTTGTTGTAACGATGCCAGATGATCTAATGCCATGTGCACTCCTTGCTTGCGCTTGAGCCTTTCTTTGATTGCATACTTTCCTCATCTCCATCAAGTAACAAAAAGGAAACGATACACGGATCCAAGAAATCCCATTTGAATCGGTTAATACTGGCAGTGACCAATGGTGGCTCACCGTGGATTGCCAAAGAGAGATGAGAGGAAAAACCCAAAGTGATTTCTAAGTAACTTTCTATGTGGAAAGATCACTTTCTGAGGCATCTTCCCTTTGCCCTACAAACCTCCCACTGGTGGCAGATTTGGCCCTGTCGTCACAGACGGACATCTCATTTGAGATGCAAATTTGCATTTGCACAACTCGTGCGTGTGGGAAATTTCAGCCCAGCACCTCCACTCTACACTTTTTAATCTTTTTTTTTTCTTTTTCCTCAAGGTGCATCTCATCACAGACACTGTGGGAGATGCTGAATCACTGCAGCAGCCCAGGTACTGTAGAGTCCTGCTGGGAGAAGGTTTGTTATGTTTTGACAAGTGCACATAACTGTATGGGTGCTTTGTCTGATGCTAAATCTCTAGTGACATTTGAAAGAGACTTAAATAAATGTATCATGATGCTCATGTTTGCTTGAAAGTAAGAGCGTTTGCTTTAAAGTAAGAATTCTTGTACTCAATGTCCTGGATTCTTCTAATCCCTTCATTTCTTGCCAGCTCAGAAGAGTTTGGATAATAGTTGCCAAAGACTTGCAAGGGTTTTTTCTTGGTTTTTCAGTGGTTTGGGGTTTTTTGGGGTTTTTTTCCTCTTTCCCAGCAGTGTGTTGTGTTTTGTCCCTTTGGTGAGTAATAAATTGATTTTTTTTTATTATTATTTTTATGTGGTCCACGTTTTTCTCCAGGTGTGTTCATCTTCCTGTTAGACATTTCAAGGGCAGCAATTATAGTGTGTGTGTCATATCCTGAAGCTTTGGCCCTGGTTCCAGGCCCTTCAGTGCACTAGGTTGTGTACAAATGTGAAGAGGAAAAACCAACTGTTCTCTGATCTAAATCTAGATACTCAAGATGAAAATCGAAGAGGTTGTTGTAAAACACAATTCACTTTGGATATAGCAGATTTCCGTCAAGCCCAGATAGGTTGGCTTAAAACATCTTGTGCTTGAGCAGCTTCTCTGGCTCTGGTTCTCGCACAACAAGCCCTTGTTGTTTGCAGGAGCCTCTGAAGTTTGTGAGCAGTCTCTTGTAGTTGGGAACAGCACCTTCCTTACAGCCCCAGCCAAGGGCTTCACCAACAGGGCACCACTGTGGCTGACTGGAGTTGTCCAGGGGGATAACTGGAGTTGTCTGGGCTAGCAATCAGGTGAGAAAGGCTTTGAAAATGAGGACGAGCAAGATATGCTTGAAGCAGCCAAGGGAAACCTTGTAGAAAGAGAGGCAAAATGATCCTGGCAGATGTTGCCTTAACAGGAGCTGGGGCAACAATCTGCTCTTGTTAGGGTCCTCAACAGCCTCTTGCAGAAACCAAGAGGTGAGGACTAACGTCCAGCCAGGGAGTTTTAAGGCTATAGTAGGGTAAGAAAAAGCAGTATCTTAGTTGTGTTATGCAAAAGAACCTGTAAGAGTCGGGGTGGAAGGACCCAGGGCTGCAGTGTCCTTGGAAAAAGAGCAGGACTCTTGGACAGAGGGAAGTCCAAGCTGACTGGCTTGGGCAACCATGATTGAAATGTCCCCACAGGAAAGTCCCTAAAACGTCACTGCGTCGTGCTGAAAAGCTGCAGTGGTTGCTGCCCTTGACTTGGGAAGGCCACGGCTGCCCTGCCAGTGTTCGTGACACAGCCACTAAATAGTGTTCACCTACTCAATAGTGTAATATCTACTAAACCCAAACTTTCTCGTTTGGCAACCCGAAACAAGCAGGTGCCACTGGGGATTTTTAAGCTGTTCTGCCAGCAATCCATGGCCAAGCATGAGGCTTGTTAATCATGTACTAAGCTGTCCAGCTTGATCAAGTGCTCTACATGTCAAGTGTGACTTAGTAGAACCTTCTGTTTCCTTTTCCAGTTCTTTTTTGGGACCTGTACATCTCTTGGAAACATTGAGTCACACCACAGCCGTGGAGAAACACTGACCAACATCCACATCTGGATGCATTTCTGAGTGATCTGCCCTAGTTTTGGTGCTGCTCTGGCAGGTGGGTTGGACTCGATGATCTTTGGAGGTCCCTTCCAACCCCTACCATTCAGTGATTCTGAGAGTAGACGTAGTGAGGTGAGGGCTATAGAAGACCAGAAGCTTCCTGCTTAGTTCAGAGGGGTTGTTTGATGACTGGTACTTCAGGGTTGCTGACGGCTTTTTTTTTTTTTTTTTTTCTGGTGAAGATTCCAGGATGTTAGACCGTAGTAAACCACAACTTTTTTATAAGCAGGTTCCTTTTTTTGTCTGCAAATGACACTTGGTGGTCTCAGTCTATTGCAGGAGATGTGTATTACATCCTCTCAAGTGATTCCATTCTTCCCCACCTCTGTAGATGTTATGCAGAAAATTGGCACTTCTCGAGTCCTTTAATGGCCAGAATTGTATTAGTCAAAATGTTTCTGTTGTGATGTTTATTATGATGGAAGGCACATGCGAATTTAGATTGGGAAACTGACCTTGGTGTCTGCAAAGTTATTTTTCTCCCATATTCTTGCTCCTCTCTCTCCGCTGCTGTTGTTCCACCCAGGACTTTCCCCTCCCCACTCTTAAATACATTATCTCAGAGGCACTACCACCATCTCTGATGAGCTCGGCCTCAGCCAGAGGTGGATCCATCTCAGAACTAGCAGATATTGCCTCTGTTAGATATGCTGGAAGCTTCTGGCACCTTCTCATAGAAGCCACCCCTGTAGCTCCCCCACTACCAACACCTTGCCACACAAGCCCGGTACAGACTAATTTTTTCATCTGCTTTTCCAACTATAGGTTTTGCCTTCAGCTTGGAGAGGTCCATTTCTCTGAAAAGGTGGTTGGCTACCTTGAGGGGCTATAGACAGAGTTGGGTTAATGCTCAAAGAGAGAACTGTGCCCTCAGAGCACCAGATACTCAACTCCTCTATGTACAAAGCAGCACTAGGATGGATGCTGGGATGTTTGTGGCAGATGCACCAGTCTCCTCCTAACCTTCCTTCACTTTCGATAGATTGGAGGTTCCTGTCTCTCAAGAGGCATATTAGTCCATAATTGCATCAAGCCAATGTCATTCAGTAGTGTTTCTAGATCAGTACCTTACAATTAATGATAATTGGATTCTTTCCTTCAGATAAGGATTTTTTGTCAGTCACGCAAGCGTGTAATCATTGTATTGCATCACAGACTCTGAAGCTTTAGCTCTCAAACTAAAGGATGTGTTGAGCAAGCTTCAACACTTGTGCTTGGGATCTATTCTGTATTTCAACATTGGAGTTTATGCAATTACTATATCTCCACATTGGGCTCTGTTCCATTGAACTAATGCCTTCTCATGCCCTTTGCTCTGTCAAACCATTGGAAACTACAGCAGGGAATTTCCCCTCTCTGGTTCCATTCTTCCTGGTTGATCAGCTCCATTGCTACAGTGCTTTATTTCCAGCAGTTCAGGAAAGGACAGTGATATGTAAGAAAATGTCTCTTTGCAAGGACGAATAAAAATGGCAAACTGCTGCCAATCAAGTAAAAACTGTCAATAATAATAAGCAACTGTCTTTTATTGTAGGAGACAACAGCCCCTGGCCAGTCCATACGGCCCCATCTGGTCACAAGGTGATAAGGGAATCCAGGCCCCAGGTTCCCTTGTCCACAGGGAATAATCACTTCCCTCGAACACTTAGGAATCAGCCTGGTTTTATGGGTTTTTTGCTTTCTGTTTGCATTACGGACTTGTTAATGTAAAGACTGATAAGAGAGGGTTATGAGTCATATCAGGACTCAGGAGGCAACTTTCTCCAGCCATTTGCACTAAAACTCTTCTGATTTTTTTTTTTTTTTTAAACTCATTTGTGCAAATAAAGTGAAAATACTTTGTACACACTAAGTACTAGTGAAAGGGGAGCTCTGGAGGCTGAGGCACCCCTCATGGCTTTTGTTCTAAATCTTAACCTAGCTTCTGAACTAGAACCATGAGATAAAAGGAGCACCATGAGCAAGAGTCCCACTGTGACACAAGGCAAACCACCTGCCATGGCCTCTGGTGGGAACCAGTGGTGAGACAGAAACTACCTGAGGGAAGAAGTGTGGTATGAGCACTGACTGGGTGAAGTCATTGGTCTGATATCCAAATTCCTTGCGCTTAATTAGGAGCAGGTAGGAGTGTCGAAGCTCCGATGAGAAGATCCTGTCCAAAGAGCACTGGATGGAGAAGAAACATAGCTATGGAGTCAGAAGGGAGACTTGAGATGCAAGGCCACCTCCATCTAGATAACTGTCAGTAATCACACCTTACGCTGCCATTGCCCAGGAAGTGGCATGAGAAACACTGGAGTTGGGTGTGGGTGTCAGAGATTTGAGGTCAATGAGGAAAAGACCTAAGGGGAGGGTTGTTTCTCTGGGGGGGAGTTTGGGCAGAGGAAAGGAGATGCAGGGCTGGTGAAAAGGTGGAATCAAGACGAGGAAAAAAAAAATGGGGAATAAGGTATAAAATGAAGGAGAGCAAGTAATGGGAGGATATTGTGACAGGAGAAGTGTCTCTCCCTCTGGGCAGTGATGAAACCAGCTCACGGGCCCAAGCTCCCCAGGATGCTGGGGGCAACCCCTGGGGACGACGCATCAGACTTGCCACCAGGTCTCTGTCTGAATGACAGCACAGGAGCGGGGAGTAGGGAGGGATGAACTTGCAAGGAAGGATAGGCCTGTACCTTAGTACCCTGTTCCAGAGGCAAGACAGCAGAATTGCAATTTCGCTGCACTTAAGAGTGATTTTTCAGTTTTCTTTATAATAATTTAACCAATATATAAGCATAACCTATGTTTATAGCAAGTAATGTAACTCAGTAGTACTTGAAGTGAGATAATTGTGAAGTAATATTGCTCATAACAGTCGTGTTTTTATTATCCAGGTAAGGTCTCTAGGTGTGTTTTAAGATGTGCTGCCTAATCAATAAACAATCGTCCTCATCAGTTATGTCTTGCGTCCCTAAACTAAGGGAGGAGAGGTGAAATTAGGCTGTAAGACAGGAGACAAGCTGATCTCTTTTTTTATAGAAGGCTTTGCTTTGTTAGCAAGTTTTAAAATGATTGTTTGCCTAGTGCTTTTGATGCCCTTGACAGAAATCCATGGATGTGAAGGTGCGGTTACTATCTTGACAGTCTTAGAAAAGCTAGAGTGAAATGGGAGGGTGAAAGTGGAGGAGTGTGGAGTGGTCACCCAATGCCTAAATTTTATTAGGCTATTGCTTGATAGAGACTGGATGGAGTGAACTCCTGCTTGAAAAATAGTAATTAAATAAAAAATCCCAGGTTGTTACTGGACAGCTAGTTTAAAAAGAAAAAAAAGTGGTGCTGATGCGGAAGATTGAGTGTTGTTTATAGCCAACCCGATGCTTCTTGATGCCTGTCAATCTAGAAAGAGTTATAAGTGATTCATATTTAACTACTCCCATCTTTAGGGAAAGGAAGAAGCTATCAAGCTAAAATTCTGTCATTTTGGGTGTTACCACTCTAGTTTTGTAGCATTGCCCAAGGCTGACAGATAGCCCTTAAAACTGTCCGGAAATAGCTGCATACTGAGAACACTGATCTTGACGTACGGTTATGGCGTTTTACCACAACCCATGAAGCAGCTATGAAACGCAGCATCCATCAAGGCACAGGATCTTTACGGCCTCTTCCCCTGGCCCTTGGCTAATGGCAGTGACTCTGAGGAGAAGCATCTCCCACACGGGTGATGCCGTGCAAGGCTGCTCGTGCCATACAAGCTCCCTTAAATTCTGGCTATAAGATACAGAAATGAATTTATCTAAATAACAATCTTGTTCTTGAGTTCAAATTTTTTACATTTGTAGGAAGCAATAACAGCACCTCACCCTCTGAGAGAGGTGCTGGCAGACTGTGAAGAATACAGGAATATAATTATGATGTTACGATGACCGTGTCCCTGAGCTCTACCCAAAGAGAAGCTACTTCAAGCTCCAGTTCCTCTGGAACCTGGTGGAGCTGGTGGCAGCTCTTCCCACTCCAGCTGTGGCTGAGCAGTGGTGTTGGAAAGCAGCAGCCGGCAGTAGCAGCTCTAACTGTCCATGCAGTGCTGGCAGAGCCTCTCTGCAGGGGTTTCTCCCAAGCCATGTGAGGCAGCATGAGTGCTGTGTGTGTTTCAGTTGCGTGTTCAGGAGTTACAACCCTTGGGTACAGCTCAGTGGGGGAAAGAAACCAGATATAGTTATATATATGTGATATATATATTATATATACACATACATATATATATATGAAACCACCTATATCAGATACCACATATCAAGATGCCACCTATATCAGATACCACCTCTATCAGATACACCAAGCAGCAATGACACATTCTGAACAGTGGGGATTCAGCAGGAAATAACTCTGTTTCAGATGAAATAGTTCAGACATGTGACCAACTGGCAGAAGGTGATGGCAATGAATATAAAGAAAACCATTTCCACAAGCACCCGATGCTGCTCATGTGTCCCCACCAATGCTACAATCCAGAGCTGAGAGAACAGTTATCTGGAAATCCCAATGTTACTGGGTTGGCCAACCAGTAAAAATCACTGTGTGCTCCTGGGAGTGTGTGGGATGAGTCTGGCTGGGTTAGGGCCACTGCCCTCTGCCCCCAGGTCGAGCTCATTAAATTAGAGCACAGCCGATGCACAGTTTCTGTAGGTAAGATCGAGAGTTACCTACATTTGACTTTCCTCATTTCACAACCCACACTCCTACCCCTAGAAATACACATGCTTTACCCACAGAACCATTACCTCACACCCTTTTATTTCCTTTATGGTTGAATCTTCTAACCTACTTAAAATAAAAAAAAATTAATAAAAATTTCCCCAGCACACTGTTATCTCCAGTTATAGCACCAGGAAGGTGTGCTGGGGACAAATGGGGCACGATGGAATTTGCCATGGGGAAACCCGCTGATGACAGTGGAACCCGCCCACCTGTGAATTCCAGCATGAGGCTGCCGGCACCCCTTTATAAGCAGGTGGAGGAGTGGTGAGGCTGGCAGGAGAGACAGGCAGAGCCGAGCCGAGCCGAGCCGAGCCGAGCCGAGCTCTTGCTGAAACACAGCTGCTGTGTGGAGTGAGTGGAGATGGCTGGATTTAGCAGCAAGAGCTTGGTCCTGGTCTCCCTGCTGGGGCTCCTGGTGCTGCTCCTGTGTGGCAGCTCTGAAGGTGAGTGAGATCTGAAGGTGTTTGGCCCCAGGATGTGGCTCTCGGGCTGGCAGTACTGGGGAGCAGGCTCATAGTCGGCAGCAGGATCAGGGCGAGTTGGAAGGGGATCAGTTCAGCCAAGTGTGCTGCCTACCTCTGCTCTTCTGCAGGTGGGGACTGGGCACTCAGGGGGCTGGCAGGGTGGTCCCAGCAAGGTTATTTACTTTGTGGTCTTCCTTCACTCCAGCACAAAGCAACCAGGACTGCTGCCTGTCTTACACTAAAGTGCGTCTGCCCCGATGGGCCCTGAAGGGTTACACTGAACAGCTCTCCAGCGAAGTCTGCGATATCCATGCCATCATGTAAGTTACTTCTCAGAAGAGCCTCTGGTTTTTCTGACATGCGTTAACCTTAGGGTGTCTGTTTGGGCAGAAAAAATAATTTGAATGTTATAAACATGATATTTTTTTTTTACATTTTCAAAAAGCAAGAAAATTAACTGAGTTGTATGTAATATCTGTAAGCAACACGGACAGCCTCTAGCTGATAGGGACTACTAGCTCAGAAGGCAGCCTCACTGTGTGCATAACAAGTCTGAGCGTTCAGGAGCCAGATGTGCAAACGCAGACCTGCTCCGTCTCCAGCCAACACAGCCTGTTCCCCTGCCAAAACCTGGTGACAGACGCACACCAGTGACAAGACTTTTCTTAATTCATGGATTTACACACACAAACACACACACTCCCCCCAAGGTTTTAGTCCTTCTAAATGCTGATCTGTCACCTTAGCTTGACAACAGCTATTCTCCTTAGTCTCACAAATTATTTCTGGCACCCAGCAAAGTTCTTTCTCTCATTAGTTCCGATAAATTCATTACAACTTCATTGTGGAAAAAAAGATCCCTGAGCCTGAAGGAGCTATTACAGTTACATTTCATTAGGTGTTTCTTTTTGTTCCTGCAGTATTGTCAGGGTTGGTGGAGCATCCCCTGTCTAACCTGCATTTTCAAAAGCAGCTGCTCTTCTTTATTATATAGAGGAACTACGATGCATGGTTTTGACCAAATGTATCTTCCCAGTATTTACTGGCAGGGATTTCTTATGATTTACTCATCTCTTTATCATTATTTCTGTTCCAGTTTCCACACCTACAGTGGGCTGAAGGCCTGTGCAAATCCAAAGGAAGGCTGGGTGAAGAAGCATCTCCTTTTCCTAAGGTAGGAATCATAAAATCTAAATACTATTGGGCTGATGAAAACAGGACATATGCGAGAGCCAGTTTCTTATGTCTCCTCAATTTCTGACAGCTATGCTGAACACACTTGTCCTTCCACCTCCTGTCAGACATGATTGTCCCTGAGAAGACTCTAAAAAGGAGTCATGTCACATGTCCCTTTTTGTACCTGTCTTGGGACAAAAACAGCCTGTAATTGACCTGTGGCTGAGGTCGTTATTTACATGTATTCTCTCATTCTTTTACCAGCCACAAGCTCAAGAGGATGTCCATGTGATACGGTTTCCAGTGGGGAACTAAACACAGATGTGGCTGAAGAACCACGAGGTTCAACCTCCTGGTTGGCATCATCACCTTGTACACTGTTGTGTGCATACTCACCACTATCTCTGGCTTCTTTGGAACCGTTGAACTTCCTGAGTTGATTCATATTGCATCGCTGGTTTGCTTGAATTAAGCATTTTGTTTAAGTTTCTATTTTTACTAATGTGTATCTTACTAATATAGCCTTAGAGTACTATTTAGTAAGGACTCCCTTAAGCTGTTGTACAGGGCACAAATTTTATGAAGTTTATTGCATGTTATTTGTTTTGTTCAACATGTGTAAGGCAGGATATTTATTCTGTTTTTTTCTGTTACTTCTTTGGCACTGTCTTGTACCAAAATGTTTCTTTTTAGCTGTGGTTAGCATTAGAATACTTCTCTAACTATTGTTAAACAAAGTCCACTTGTGGAAAAAATGGCAATTGGAGTTTAAAAAAAAAAATAAAATTGGCAAAATTTGCACTCTCTGTGTGATATCTTTATTTTTTTTAATGGAAAAAGGTGACTTCCACGGGTATCTCTGACCTCCAGAGGACGCAATTCCCTCCTCTCCCCCAGACAGCTGCTATATATGAAGCTTTTGCTTCACATGAAGACCTGTTTCTTAGCTCAGTTTCTTCTTACTCAGACTGGAGAGAATCCCTCTGACCAGTTTCTCTATTTATTCAGGAGAAACCTTACACATTTTTACAGGGCAAGCTTTGAGCTCATCCACCGAGAAGGATTATGATGGTGGCACTGCAGACTGCTCTCAATTTGCAGGGCTGTGTCTAGGGGAGAAATTGGCAAGAGAAAGGGGATTTCCTCCCCTTAATGTATTTCCCATAGTATCCTATTATGATTTCTAGTACAACTTAAGCAATCTGCTTGTGGCCCTGCCCATCTGGGAACTGGCAATTGTCTGTGGGAGAAGCTCTGAAGGAGGGAGATGAATTGGCTTTAATTTCCAGCAGGTTGATTCCACGTGACTGATATTCAGGGTATCATGTGAGAAGCTATCAGCCTCCCAGGAAGGAATCATTACCCAGCATGTTCCCTAGGGATTCCCCTCACTTCAGGGTAAAGCTGGCAAGCTCTGCTGGTGCCTGCTGGCACGAGTGCGGGCTGCTGTTGGGGCTCATCAAAGCTCCCAGGCTGAATCAGACACTGGTGGAAGGGTATGGACACAGGGTGGGGATTCCTCTTAAAGCATGTTAAAAGAAGGTGAGATTCCTCAAGCTTGCTCTGGAAACTGGTACATGTCAGCAGAGAGGTCAGGAACCAGAGCTGTCTATGAAAGTGGGGCAGAAAAGCCTGGAGTCCCAGCTAGTGAATTCCAAGCAGCATAGACTTATGTACGGAACTCTGGGGGTGTCTCTTTGCTTTCTCCCTGGCTCAGAGTGGTCTGAGCTGGTTGTGTGGCATCAGATATAAGCAGAAGTGCTCCTCTATTGTCCTCACTGGGTGCTTCCAGGTAACTCACTGCCTTTCATCCTGCAGCTCAGGCAATCTGACCGCAGGATACGTCTGCAATTACCCGACACAGTCAGCTTTGCTGTCCTGACTGGATAGGACAGAGCCCTCCTTAATCAAAAGATCTTCAGCTTCCTACAGCCTGGACCATGGAAAGGAAACTTAAAAGTATTTCTGAGTTTGTAGCAGAGAGGGTAAGAGAAAAATATTTCATTGATTTTTTTTGCAATGAGTTTTTTGTGGTCAGGTCCACCCATCTTGGTGAGGTTAGGAGGAAAAGCTCTCCCTCAAAAAGTGGACAGCAAGGGAAGATTTTCTTTCAGCTCAGGGAAAATTTGGCTGAAACAAGTAAGAATGTGCAGAATTTGCCTGACTGTGTGGGACATGTAAGCAGCTTGTGAGAAATGGAAGATGGAAGGAAAGAGCAAAGAAGGGAACTGCTTTCTTTCTGGTACTTTTTATTATTTCACCATAGGTAAACAACACATGCGACTATTCATGTGAGCAGAGATGTGGAGGTAGCACAATTTCTAGACAAATAGCAACTAGTAATTTAGGGGTTTTTGGTTCTGTTTTTAATTCAAGGTAACCTTAGATAGATGAAAACAGCCAGGTGAGGATGAAAAACAATCCTTGGGAAAGAGAGCACTTTGCCTGTTCTGTAACTGTCAGCTCTTTCTCGCAAACAGCAAACTCCCAGAAGATCATGTTCCTTGTGCCAGTAACACAGTTTCAGCATTTTTTATGGCTGTGGTGTCATGATTAACACTGGAAATGACACAGCAGAAGCAAGAAGGAACTCTAACAGTGCACGGAGATGTGTGTGTGTGTAGTGGTGTCTGTTTGGGCAAGAGAAAGCAGGTTATCTACACCAGAATAAAACAACCTTGAAAAAAATGACTGAAACCTATTTAATCCACCAGGCAGAAACAAGGAAGTATCAGAACACAGTCCTTCCACATTTGACAGCGATGAGAAAGGACAGCCTGTGAGGAAGGACAGCCTGCAAAACTCCTCTCGGTACAAATCAGCTGCACCCACTGCAAACATAACAGAAATAGGAAGTGGGTTTCTGCATCTTTCCCTTAACTCAGATGACTCCTGGGCTGGCCTTTCTGATTCAGTTCAGCACACCGCAGACTGACCTACTTCAGAACAAGTGGGGCACGGTACAACTCTAAATCAGGAAGCCTAAACCCAACTCTTCTCTGCAAGCAAGAGTGTTTTTGAGTCAGAAACACTTTCTTCTCCTTAGCCTTCTTAGGACGGTGCTTTGGCCCAAAAGAAGGGAGATTTTCAGAACCCATGTTGGCAGGAAGAACCCAGAGATCTCAAAAAGAGGCTTTTCACTGTAACTGTGTTAATTTTGCTCCATGCTGTCTGACACAGTTGTTTCCAGCACTCTTGAAAAGTCTATCTCTCAGCCTTTCAAAGGCTTTTGAATATTGACTAATAAGAGAGGTTTATAGTATCTCAACTTTCTGCCACTCCCGCAAACTGCTGACCTAGGCAAAAAATGTACAGGGAGCAGCTGATGTATAGGCTGTCTTGCCAGACTGATAACACCAATACTTCCGATCTCTGTACATAAAAGCTGATTATCTCATCCAGAGATAAAAATTACTGCAGAACCTGGACAAATGGCACAGCATTTAGCTCTTTCCAGTGTAGCTGTTCTTGATCTCTCCATGGTGTGTATGCAGAATGTCTGAAGCTGGCCTTTCATGGCTTCAGAGTTTGTGTGCGTGCTTTGGGTGCTAAAAAATATCAGGCAACAAACAGTTGTACCTGGCCAGCAGTTATTATACACAGGAACAGAGTTAATGAGGCCATCGTGCCCGTGCCTCTCCGGGACAGCCTGGATAGCAGGCACCGAGCTGAGAGGGACAGACTTTTCTCCTGCACCTTCTGCTCAGAAGCAAGGAAAGGAGGTGAGAGCCAAGGCCTGGTACGACTTATCACCTCCCAGTGTCATTACTGCCCTTGATCGCAGCCTGCGAGGCGTGTGTGTGTGTTCAGATGGGGATTTACAGCAAGAAAGCGAGGAGGGACCGTGCTGAACAGCCGGACGCCAATGTCCTGGAGCTCTGTGGCCTTTCCGCTTCCCTCTCCCCTGCTCTGGCTGGGGCTGTATTTTCCCTTCTTGTGTCTCATGCAAAGCAAGCAAGCAAGCAAGCAGTCTGCTGGGGTATGATACGCAAAACCTCGAAACAATGATTGCTCAAGAATATCGATCGCAATAATTGATTCAGTGATGCAGATACAACCCTGAGGTACGGAACTGAAGAGATGCTTACTACATAAATTACAGCTGAACTGCAGATTCTCCCCACTTACGCTGTAGAGAAGTATCAAGCCTTTAAATTTTCCTGAAAACAATTAAATGTTACACTTCTAGTCGCTGTTAAGCGATACGGAGGGCACCAGAAAGGCTGCATGAATGTCTGTCTGTTAAGAACAAACAAAGTGTTAACGTAGGAAGCAGTGTGCATGCCATGTTCATTGTTCAGGTCACTTAAGTTAAAAGAACAGGACAATATTTATATTCTGAAATTATAATCTGGGTGGACACATACTATGCTAAACAAATATAAAAAACTGTTAAGAAACTGGAGACCACTGAGACGAGGGGTGGTTCAAAAAGTTATTTTTCAACAGGGTTGGTCCAAGTCAGACAATTCAGTTGGAAAGTGGTTTGGATTATTTGTTTTCAATAAAAATATTTCTTATCTGCCTCAAGACTTTCCACATGCAAACAAGACAAAAGATTTAAGCAAACAAATAGGAATGAAAAAACCCAGAGGCAGTTTTGTCCCCCGGTCACGTCCCAGCGTACATCTGGAATTGGCCATTGTATTTTGCTTCCTGGCTTTCAAAAAAACCCAAAGGACTGTCTTCAAAGCGAAGCTGTAGGGAGCCACAGGGGGGTTCTGCGGCGAGTCACGTACTGTCAGAGGCTGCCCGGGGCCGCGTCCCGCCGGCTGGTAGCTCGGCAGCGGGGCCACGAGGGGCCGTGCCCGGCCTGGGGTGCGTTGTTCCCCGCTGCCCCCTGCTGATGCTCCGCGACCATTTCTCCATCAGCTTTGACTCAGATTGGTTTATTTCCAGTAAAACAGTAGTCGTTTAGAATTCATTAATCTTTTAATGAATCCATGTTGGTTACCCCTTTTCAAGTAGATGGTTTGGGTTTGTTTGGGGTATTTTTGTCACTGATGAAGCTGTATTTTCACACTCATCTGTCTGTCCTGAGTTTTTAAATAAAATTTAAGGCGGGTAGGTTTTTTATTTTTTTTTTTTTCAATTTCAATTTCTATTTCCCCATCGTTGCGTGCTTTCCTTAGTAAGTGACTATTTTGACAAACACCTTTCCCGCACCGCTGCAGGCGCGGGGAGGCCGCGGGGTGCCCGGCCCTGAGGGGCGGCCCTTCCCTGCCCAGCGGCCCTTCCCGCCCGCGCACGCGCGCCCGCCCTGTTTGAGCGTTGCTGTGGCGACGGGCCCAGCCACCCCCCACTCAGCCCGTACACACACACCCAGC
>WTSP01005163.1:0-87054 GCA_025331215.1 Actenoides lindsayi
TGACTGCGAGCCGCCCCTGTACGAGAGCGGGAGCCAGTGCGCGGGCCTTGCAGGACTCCTGTGCCAGAAGAAGGCTGGTGCTCCAGAGGACTGACCCCCACAGAGCTGTGGCATGCTCTCATGCACTCCTCCTCCGAGGCAAAGTTGTTCTTATTGCCGTGACAGCCGCCGTACCAAAACCGATTGCACTTGCCGACGACAGTCACAAAGTACCAGCGAGTGGTCCAGTTTGTGCAGGGGCCGTGGGCACTGGACAGCAGGCATATGACAGGATACGCTACCAAAAAGAGCAGAACAGAGGGAGATGTCAGGGTCATGAAGCCCAAAAATTCTTCAAGCCACCTACCTAGATGACCTAATGGGCCTTGTGGGTAGAAGGCAGGTGGGAAAGTAGGACACCTGAGCTTTGCACCCAGCTCTGCTTTGAAATTGGGCAGCAGCTCACACATTTCTTTCTGCCCCGGTTTTGCCACCAGTGGAAGGACAATCAACCTCAGAGACATTTTTGAATCCAGATACTATACAGATACTTTACAGCCTTTCTCAGGGAATGGTGCAACTACAAGGTTGGCTCCAGGGCTTCCTCTCCTGCAAGGGGCATGTGACTGCTGATTGCACATTTCCACCTCACAGTTGTGAGGCCTCATGCATTGCAGAATACCCCTCCACACGCTGATATCAAAGCAGAGCACAGCCCAAGGTGTCTACAAACCGAGCCCCGTGCTCTAAGTCAGGTATGACAGTCACGTGCTGACAAGCCCTGGATGCAAAGCTCTGACTGAGGGGTCCTTTGCTAAGCTGTGGTTGAGCAGAGAGGATCCAGAGAGCTTTCCCTTTCCCCAAGGCAGCCCCATAGGGCTGGCCACCAATTTCAGTGCTGCGGCAACAGGGCAAGGCAATGCAGCAGCAACGTGCCTGCAGAAGATACATCTGGGAGCTAAAGGAGCAGAGAGCTTTTGCCCTGCAGCTCTAGTGCCCTCAAAGTACAGCGAGCACTGTATTGAAATCTGTTGGTTGAGTATGTCCATGCTGCCCCGAGCAACATCTCCAGCCTTAGCTGCAGCTGTCACTTCACCCCTGTCTGTGGTCTGTCTGCAGGCTGAGCACAGTCACAGTTCCTCAGAAGGTTCCTACTGCTCCTAAAGCCCAGTAAATAATTTGGAACACTCCAGGCTGCATCAGGGTGTCTTCTCAGGAGAAAAACAGCTCCCCAGAAGGCCTGCAGACTGACAGAGATCACACAAACACACTGCTCTCCAACTAGCAGCAGAGGACAGGAATTTCTGTGGTAGCTGACAGAACTGAACCATCTGGCTGCTTTTCTACACTTCTTCCAAGCTTCCCTTGCTGCAGTCACCAGAATTTCTGGTGGTTGAAATTCTTTTTTCAAGAGTCATTTCTTTGAAATCTCATCTTTTTTCCCTTTTTTTTTTTTTCAAAGAGATAATTTACAGTATTTTACAGAGATCACTGTCCCTGCACAGGAAGTTTCCATACACTACTGGATTCTGTACGACTCTTCCTACGTTTCTAAACCAAGAAGTCAAAATATCACTTACGGTAGTTGGGCCTATTGAGGCATCCTTCCCCTTGAGGACCTGAAGCCGAAGCGACATTGTCAAAACAGCAGCCGTACATGGAACTGCGGCACTCGCCTGAGGGGTGCTGCTGGGACAAGGCTTGGCTTGCCTTAGAGACAGGAATTAAAAGCCAAACATTATCATGCATATGTGAGGACAGTAGCACATGCAAGCCACCGTGTCCCAGCTGTCGGCTGCAGAAGGCCAGCTGTTAGAGGAACCACTATCTATCTGTTTGCCTCCTAGAGCTTTCATGCTGGGAAAGGATGGGGAAACTTGGCTGTCAGCCATGGAGACAGAGCTGCAATTCTCTGCAAGACAAACTTCAACAGCCCAGGTTTTTCAGCTGGCCCCATTCAAAGCTGTGAGAGGAATTACCTCCCTGACTAGTTTGCCCTCACTCCGCAGTTTACAGATGTAACTGATAGTGGTCACATTTTTCCCACGTTTTTCTCCTAGAAATAGGACGGCGAGTTTCTGACTGACAGAAATTTGGTTACTCATGATTATTCAGTCAGTTCTGCACAGGATGGACTCAGTTCTTATTAATATCTCTACTTCTCAGACATCTTCTAACCACCCCTTCTATCCCTCATTTACAGAAGATCACAGGTGACCAGACTGAACAGAAGCAAAGTGGACCAAAGTGCTTGATGTCATGCCTGGAGTATTGATTCTCCTGCGTTACAGGCAGAGACCCACAATGTGAATCAGTGGTGTCAAATCTGAATCTTCTTATCTGATGGACTCCTAAAACACAAGGAGTTTTTGTACGTACTGTTGGAGAGGCCGCAGTGGGCTCATTTCTGCTCACTTGAACATCGCGGTAGTACTGTGGGCACCCCATGTTGTTTGGACCCTGGGCAGCTGACACTCCATCAGGACAGCATCCGTACCTACAGGAAGAAGGCAGAAGGGCTGCAGCAATACCTGACCTGCCCAGCTCAACAGGCACAGGCTGTAAATGTCAGCAAGCCCTGTGGAAAGGCAACATCTCACTGCTCAAGCCTATCTATTTCCAGCTACCTGTTTTGGTGACAGGTGCTGAAGGGGCAACCTCTCCCCAGAGGGCCCGAAGCCAGTGTGCGCCCATCTGGACAGCAGCCGTGTGGGCTCCGATGGCAGTCCTGAGAGCCAGTCCCTGCAGAAGGGTCCTGAGAGAAGCTGAGCTGATGAGAACTCGATGAGCGTGACTGTGATTCCCAGCGAACAGGCAACAAGTTGATGCCAAGGTCCTTGGTGGATGGGATGTGGTGATTCCCAGAAGCACTATGGATTGTGGAGCTCCCAGGGAGTATCCCTTCATCACCAGAATCTGGGGAGAGAACTTCTAGTATGCAGGTGAGCATCAAAATCTGGTCAGTTTTCCTCATCTCTGTTCTCTTTTAACTGTCCAAGGCTACAGGGCAGTCTTTTCTGCATCAGGATTTCATTTGAATGTATGTCTTCTGGCCTGCTCTTCTACATTTCATTATCCTGAGGTTCTTTGCTTACTGCCCTGATCATTCTTTCTGCTGTCCTATGAGAAACTACCTGCCACATTACTGTGGTCCCCTCACATCATCTTTTCTTCTTGCCATGATCTTTGGGCAGCATTTCTCTCAGCCAGCACTTAATTCACGCTGCCAGAATCTGGGATTGCTATTGGTGTAAAGGAATCTAGACGTGGTCCCTGACTCCTCTAATTTCTAGAAGCCCATGAAAAGAATGAGAGAAATGAAGAAAAGGAGGAATCTTTCCCCTATCACACCCTATTTAAAATCCACCACCATCAAAACCCCAAACTAAGAAAATTCTTCCAAACCTGTGCCAGGGCTGTTTGGGTTGTAACGTGTGAGCAAGGATGGACGAGTGACATCATATCCCATAGTGTCCTGCATACTGGGGACCTCTGCAAAGAGAGCAAGTGTAAAAATGAATGCAGTTAGTCCAGTCTTATGTTCCGATACTTGCAAAGGCATCCAGGAGTCAACAGAAGGCTAAAGTTGATGAAAATGTTTCTCTTCTCCTGAACAGCTGCTGAGCAGCAATTGGATTCATTTGGATTGTCAGCAGAGTGACCTGCAGTGGGCAGGCAGACCAAAGTCAGCATTTCAGCATGAAGACTAGAGACAGACAGCAAGTAAAACCTTCTCAGCAGTTGTGTCTCCCTTATAGCTGTTCCACAGAGGGATGAGAGTTGGCTATAGATTTTGGTTACTGAGCCTGCCCAGGTTGCCATCCTTCTTGACTAGGAGTTCTGGGATTTGTCTGCAGCCCACACTGGGACAGAGTCATCACAGAATACTGAACTCAAAGTGGACACAGATCAGTGTCTTTGCTGAGCTTGTTACACTCATTTCCACCAGCAGAGATACCGGGGCTCTGAAGATGCCATGGTTACACACACAAAACATAAATGCATAGGATGGAGACAGGCAGGCAAGAAGCTGAACAGTGTAAGCTGGTGCAGAGCTGGGAATTTCTACTTCTACACAAAAGCAGCTTAAGAAAAGCCCGGTGCACAGCAACACCACTCACGTTGTGGCAGGTAGCAGGGCTGCATGTTGCAGCTACCCAGGGTGGCTGGTTTCTGTGGCTGGATGGCTTTGCATGTCTCAGGACTGTAGAATTTGGAGTCGCCGTCAGCGCAGATGACTTGGCGTGTCCGGATGCCTGAATTGCAGCTCTTGGAACACTTGGGCACAGAGACAAGGCAAGTGAGAGGCAACAGAGGCCAAATGCAGAAACCCCACAGATCAGAAGTGTGGAACAGCTGCATGATTAGATGCAGGCTGAGCACAGCTTCCTCCAGCAAGACAAAGAAAATAATATTTCAGCTGGATTCATTTGAATGGTTAGAGAACCATACTTCAAACCATTTTACCAAATGTTGCACCCAACCCTGAAGCATTAGGCTCTGAGCCACGCTCAGCCTGTAACATCCTGATGAGCTGCTGTTACCCACGGTGGTGTGGCAGGAAGCTGGAGTGAATTGTTTCAGCCTGGCCTTGAAGGCATCTCAGTACTATGGGGATCCACCATCTGTGAGAGGGTCAGTTTTGAACTTTGCATTCAAGAACCACAGTTTACAATGGGGAAGCAAACTGGTGGCTTTCTCGTAAGCAGCTAACTGGAGATCCTCTTACTAGAAGCAGTGGATGAAGAAGGGGCAAACAGCAGCAGCTCAAGGGAGGGAAGAGGATGTGTAGCCCACCTGCTTGTGGCAAGCTCTACAAACATGGAGAGAATATTTCTCCCTCATTCACATGCAGGTAGGGGCCCTTCTGATATCAGAAAGCCAGGGGCCAGGAAAGATCAGATTAAGGTAAGTAGCTTCTTCAGCTGTTACTAAAACTTGGCCCACATCTCATGAAAAAACAGATGTAACATGTTTTAACTCAGAAGAAGCTGGTCTGGCTAGCACAGAAGGCAAAGAAGTGTGTTTGGAAGTCATCTAATACACTGGATCTACAACTATCTCCTCCCCCCAGCGTTTTTCCCTGGTTGAACACAGGCTGGCTCCCTCCACAAAGACAAGGCTAATCCATCTGAAGCACAGTTTATCTGAACAATTACAAAGATGTACTTTACACCATATCGCCAAATGCAATGACCAGTCCTGAAGCCTGGAGCTCTAAGCCATACTCGGCCAGAGAGCTGTTCCACTTTTCACAGCGATGGAGCAAAGAATTGGGAATAAGCAGCAAGAGTGGATTGTTTCAGCTTATTGGCTGCATTTTGCCACTGTCACTGAAACTCTAATCCCCCCCTCGGAAGGATTTATTTTTGTACCAGCTGCATACAAAGCAGGCAGCAGATTAACTGGAGCATTACCAGTGCCAGTTACAATGCATCTGTGAGCCAAGGGGCCGGTAATGAAGCAGTACATGCTCCCAGCCTCAGCCACCGTGCAGACTACACGGATCAAAGCTTGTTTGTGAGGAGCACAGCAATATAATCAGTTATTTCCAAGCCATGAAAGCATGATGCTCACCAGGCCCCAGTCTCCAACATGCCAGCCAATCTCCTGGATGCAGTTCTCCTTAAGGCAGGGCTGGGTGGCCGATGGCTTTGGCTCCATTAGGCAAGCAAAGTCCTGAGCTTGAGAGCCCTGCTGTGTTCTGCAGGTGACAGTCCGGGTCTGGACTCCTTCACCACAGCTGGCTGAGCACTACAGAAAGGGGACCAACAATTACAAGGAAGCAACTGGTTTCCACTTGTATTTTCAGGCTATGCTCCCTAACATTAGGGCAGAGCACCATTCTGAGTTTGCCTAAAACATCCAACCATCATTAAAATCATCTTCTGGATGGAAATTAACAGAGTGGTGGTTTATGCTGTAGAAGAGACAACAAGGCATGGTGGATAGGGTCTGGGAGTTCTGGGATTCACTGGATGATTTTGGCCTAATCATATATTTTCTCTTGTCTCTACTGAAAGAAGACGTGGAGAATTATTTGGGGAAAATAGCAATACTGCAAAATACACTGAAACAATAAATGAAATACCCGGAACCTCATGTTGTTTACTCCTCATTTAAATCAGCTCAAGGTAAAGAATTTGAGGGAAGATTAAGTTCTTGTATTGCTCATGTCTTCTGCTTGAAGACCTTGTCCTCCGTTTTTATGTTGACACAGCTTCTATGCTAGTAACTGGTTTGTGTCATTCTCAATGCCCTCTTAAATTCACAGCGGTGTTTCCTAGAATCCAGCCTACTTCTCCATGAATTACCAAGGTCTCTTACAGAGAACATTAACTTGGGACAGTCAGAATTACTTTAGATGAGCTTCCCAGACGAGTTTCAGCCACTTATTTACTCAAGTGACCTTTTACCTCAGAGTACACAAAAGACAGTTGCTTTTGAGAACCCCAGAATGAATCACCTAGGAATCAGTTTGTGAGAACACAACACCCGGTGCCCTCCCCAGTCCTCTTACTCTGCAACCCTGAAGTCATCTCAGTATTCACACTTCAAATCTCATATGACAGAGGAAAAAAAAAAAAAAAAGGGCTTTATGGTCTAGATTATCATGCATCAAAGTTGCATTTTATGCTTCTGCACCACTCAAAGATCACAAGTTTGCAAGTCAAATGCTCAAGTATGCATGTACTACTTTTAAAAGAGGAGGTAAATTCACTTGTGCTTTAGGGACCGAGTAGACTCTACCTTTACCTTTTAAGCCCTTAGCATATAAGATGCCTTCCAAATGCCTGCCTGGTGGCACTGAGTATGTACACTTTGAATCGTTCCCTCTCCTCGAGATACAAATACACCAGGCATCAAAAATGCACCAGGCAGCTGTATTTGGAGAAGCCCTGCACTGACACACAGCAAACAGCAGTTCACCAGCATTTCAAGAATATCTTTCTAACTGACTGCTGTGACTGTAGTACTGCTGACCAGGGCTAGCAATGCTGAGCCAGCAGTATGCATGGAAATAAACAGCACAGGCAGGAGCTGTGAGCTCCTCCTTTACAGAGGAGGGAGAGTTACTGCACATCATCAGCTGGTGGACAGCAGCTCTCATGCCCACCCTCCGCCTTCACGAGGCCTGACTCAGAAACTCAGCCAGTGCTAGGTCTGGTGGACCTGATAAAAACAGAGGAGTGGGGAAAGGGCTGGCAGACCGGAGAAGAGTGAACTTGCAATGAGAGGAGCAGAGGCACAGGGACACGCACAGTTTTGAGGAACAGGGATATGCTTTCAGGGAGGCACAGCTGCTAGCCAGCTGGAAAACTTGTCTGGAGGCCTGCAGGGACAAGTCTTATACCTCGGCACACCACCTATCTAGGGACACATGCCTTTTACAGACCCAGAAAAGGAGCCTGGCTCTTTAACCCCAAGCTTTGGCAGATTGTCCTTCAGGAGGTGCCAAAAGGCAGTTACTTCCTGCACCCAAACTCACCTCTGACCAGGGCCCCGTGCTCCAGGTCGCACACTGCCTCATGTTGCAGGGCTGACTGCTGCGAGGCTGCTGAGCGAAGGCCATGCACTCAGCGTCATCCACCACCCCTTGGGAGCTCTGACCGTCGAATGCCACACAGTAAACAGAGCGAGTCTGCGTGCCCCCACCACAGGTAGCTGAGCAGGATCCCCACTCCCCCGTTTTCCACCTGCAGGTCACAGAAGACAGCAAAGAAATGTAAGTCCAGCTAAATGTCCCAGAAGCACACGGAAGGTCAGTTCTGCGTCTCTGTTGTAATCAGACAGGGAAAAAATGCCTTTGCAGAACAGAGTCAGAGGCAAATTCCCATATGACCAAGCGCTGCTCAGCTAAATGGGCAATGCAGAGCATGGGTCCCACTCCAGACACAAATCCCTAACTACAAAATACTTGTTTCTCTGGAAGTCCAGAGCTCTCCCAGATGGAGATTTCTCTCCACAGTGTTTGGTCTCCTGATGTCTGCAAAAATGTTGTGCCCGGAATGAAACATTGGAAAATATGATGTTCGAAGAAAAGGAAAGAAAAAAAAATAAACTGAAGAAAACATTCCATATTGGTTAACAAAGGAGCAACTCACACCAGCCTAACCACCCGTTACACTCCAGTCATTATCAGAAACAGTAAAACCAAGCCAAGACCTCACTCTGTCTGCAAACCATGCCAGATACTCTCAGATGCTCTTGTGAACTTTTCACTGATGGCCAGTAGAAAGTTGGTTTATCCTTCCCATCAGTCAAATTCTCTAACAGCAGCACACACACAAAAGCCCCCAAAACTTTAAAGAGGTTTTTGTCCTGTGTTTGGTTGCTGAAGATGTTGCAGAAATCATACACCTTTGCCAATGGAAGGAGGAATGTCCACAAAATAATCTGCTTGGATGCTAAAACCCCTGACCTTGTTTGCTCCTGCATCTCCGAGCTGTCTGGACAGCTGGGAGCACAGCATACGTGTCCTGGCTTCAGGGACAACATGATATTTTCATTCCTGACTCCAGCATGCTGCACAGTCAAAAGGCACCGGTGGTGGAGGGGGAGAACCAGCTTGTGAGCTGCTACCTCCCGTTCATGTTTTCTCCCCTAACCTTCCAGCTGCTTCCCTGGTCTGCCCTTATCACCCCTAAACTGAGTTTCAGCCAGTCAATTGACATTCACGCTCTACACCAGAAACTCCACACCAGAGTCAGTCATGCTCATGACCTTAAGATACCCTTTTTTATTGCTAAAGATGCAAATATTAGCCCAAAACTAAATGGCCTTTGCTATAAAATAAGATGTTCCCATTGGAAAGGGAAGAATTGTAAGTTCTAAGCTATTAGCAGCTTCCTGGGAGACAAGGCTTTTGCTTTTGATCTTTTTTACTTCTCATACCTCAGTGTACATTTTAAGTATTGTATTTGTCACATCCTTATACTCATCACAGTTTATAGGCACTTTTTTGCCTGCTATAAGACCTTTGTCAAAGAAAGAAGAGCTTTTAAGAAATTCTGAGGGTTTTGCTATGGCACGTTGGCCTTCTGGCCAACGTTTCAGTCACCAAATCCATCACGTTCTCTTTTCCTTTTTGTTCTTTTATTTGTCTTGATAAATAGAACAACAATCTCCCAGAACGTACCATTCACCTCTTTACCTTGATTCCAGAGAAAAAACAACAGTTATAAGGACAAGCAACCAAAAGCTATGAAGAAACCGTCCCCTCCTCAGTCCCATAAGAAGCAAGTTACCAGGAGCACACACAACCACCTAAGCAAAGCTGCCAGCCAGCACCCTCCACCATTATTTTCATTGGCAGGAATCAAAAGCAAAGCACCACCCACTGCTACCACCAGTGCCAAAGAGAAAAGCCCCACAGACTTCAGTGGGCAACCAGGTGGAGAGCAGAAGAGAGCAGCTGCCTTCCTGTGCTGTGTGTAACCTCCTTCGCCTTGTTACCTTTTCATCTGAGAGCTCCGTGCTCCGCTGGGACTCCAGGCTTGTGGCAGATAGATGTAAGAAGTCCTTTATACACAGAACAAAGGATTTAAAGAACTTAAAACGAGTAGCTACAGGCTACCATGTATTCAGAAATGCTCCCAGGTTTCCAAGTGCCCTCTCACCCACAACGGCACTTGCCTCCACTGCACCAACCAGATACACAGTAAGATACACAGTTAAGGCTCTGGTTACAGCTCCTACACATGTAGGAGCAAAGTCGAGCCAGCTGTAAGGCTATGCCAGCAAGGCACGAGGTGGAAATGGCTGGGTAAAGGAGTCTAAAAATGACAGGGAATAAAATGATTCCAGGATTCATCCCTTTCTAAGATCAAAAAATACAGAAATGACACAAAATGATACCAGGTCTGACCTCCCACTCTGTTTGGTGGGCTCCAGTTGAAGACAACAAGAAACAGAGAATCTGTTTCCTATCTCCTACATGGGCTAGAAGATTGTCTTCCACAACCACACTCTGGAAAGCAAATTTAATTGGTCTATAATGTGAACATAGGATGTATTAAGCCCTTTTCTTGTGTGCAAAGAAATGCTCATCACAGTGTTTTCATCACCATCCTTTGTTTTGGGCTTTCTCTAAGAAGTGAAACACTTCCTTGGAAATAACCATGCTGGAAGGCAGAAGTTAGAGGGTCATTCTTCTTGGTTCCAAAAGCACCTCAGGAAAAAGTCAGAGTTCAGAAGAAGAAGAAAGGACATCTTACCGTTTTGTCTGGGGACAAGTCTGATGGCCACATGTCCGGTTATTGTCTGGTTGTGGTTTATTCCTGCACATATAGTCTGGGTAAATTTCATTGTCTATGGTACAAAACACCAAGCGGGATTGGAAACCTAAAGGGGAAGCAAAAGAATATCCTGATCAACACAAGCCACCCAGGGCTAGGTTTGCAATACACCGGTGTTTGCAAGACAAGTTTTCGTAGTGCAGAATCCACACCCATCTTAGCCAACCTGGAAAAGACTCATGTGCAGTTCTTTGACCTGTCACCATAGGTACAACTGATGCCTCCACTGGAAGGACAAGAGAGACAGAATAGCTCTTTGTAGCTGAGGGGCATTTTCCTGTTATTTTATGGATTGAGACTCACAAGGAAGTCCCATAGTCCTATATGGTTCACCAAGGAACATCTCATGATGTGTGCAGTATATTGCAGCAGAGCTGGGGACCTCCTGTTTGACTCAGAAGGTCAGATTTATGAAGACTGGATAGGGGAGAAAAATCTTGCAACTCTTCCTGCTTTCTACAGGATAAGAGTGCCCAGGCAAAGACAATATCAGAACCTACAACCATAACATGGCAAAAGCTATTGAAATGGCCATCAGCATAGAAGACCAGAAGAGGCAGATAGGAACTCGATATACTAGTCAGCTGGAGAGTTTTAGTGTTTGATTGTTTTTTTGTTTGGTTGCTTGTGGTTTTTGTTGTTGGTGGTGGTATTTTTGTTTGTTTTGTTTGTTTTTGTTTGGGGTGTTTGGTTTGGTTTGTGGTTTTTTTGTGGTGTTGGGGGTTTTTTTTGTGTGTGTGGGGGGTGTGTGTGTGTTTCAGCTTCAAATCCTTAACTTTGCTGATGAAAGAATTTGTAAAAAGAACATGATGTGACACCTCAGGAGATCTGACAGTCCTCCTGGAAAGAGGTATCCTTACAGGCTATGGTAGAGAGGAATAATGTGTTTCAGTTATGTAGGCCAAGTCGGTTTGGAGAGGACCTCTCAAGTGGTTGAAAAGGCCTGAAAAGGACATAAAGAACTAAAGCAAAACAAAACAAAAGCTATCTATGAAAATTCCTAAAAGATCCTACTAACAAGTCTGAGGACTAGGACATGGGACATAAGACAGAGCAAGCCATGGGGCACAGTCCTGTTGTGATTCCATGTGTGAACCTCCCTTGACTGAACATTATCTGTCCCTTGCAGATATCTTTGCTGTCTTCCAGCAGGAGGCTGCTGGGAAGCAGCTGCAGAGGGCAGCACCCAGGCACACTGTCTCAGGGTGTGGGTACCAATCCCACACCAGCACCCAGAGATCAGGTCCTGTCCCCTTACCTCCTCCACACTCGGAACTGCACTCACTCCAGGAACCGTAGCTCCAGCTGTAACCTGAAGGCTGTCCTTGCACGGGCAAGTAGTACTCATACTGCACCCCTGGGTTTGGCTCCTGGCTGATGAGCTGTGACAGCACAGGAGAAAGTCAGGGAAATAACAGCAGCAGCACTTTTCCACTTCACAGCATTTCCCCACCATATCTGAAGGTTGAAGCTGACCTGCACCCCTCCTGTTCAAGGAGCACTTATTCTGTGGGCTGTATTTTCTCCTTGCCCTCTATGACACTCTAGAGAGGATTATTTTTCAGAGGAATGTGCATTCATCCCTTTCAGTGTCAGAAAATCCAGCTGCTCCTGTAACAGTAGGCACCGTTTCCTGGCCTACAGCACAATATAACAAGCAGTGCCCTAGAGTGTGTCCCTGCCCCAGCACCATCTGGAGCTGACTCTCCCCTCCCTTAAAGTCAGAGTCCAAGGGAATAGAAAGGAAGCCAACATGCAGCCTCGCCCTGCTCCTTTTTGTGCAACATAACCAGAACAGAGAACAGCGTTGTTTCTGCAGGAAGACCACCTTAATCTAGGTTGGGGGCCCCGTCACTTCTCCAGTCTTTCCCATGTGGTCTCCACCAACGCGCTCCCACTGCACAAAGCCAGGGCTGCTATGCAAAGCAAGAGAGCAAGAGTATCAGTGAGGGACAGGAGCTGCTGCTTACCTCAATAATGAGGGGTTCTGTGGTAGGACCCCGGGCATGGAGGAGCTCTGGGGCCAGATCACCCTCTGAGCCACGGTCATAGTGCATAACCGTGCTAGCCACCTGCAGTGCTCGGCTGAAGTCGATTGTCCAATGCCCATTCAGATAATACTCCCCTCGCACGTTCTTAACAGCTGGACAAACCCACAGGCCAGAGAAGAAAAGGCAGTAAATTAACATACCTATAACCTGACACTTGGCTCTGGATACAACAAGGCAGAGCCTGCTCTAGACTGTCCGGGTATTGGCAATCCACAGAGCTCTTGGCTCTGCCATTTGAACCCCAGAGCCTTTACATCAGTACTACAACCTTTTAAGGGTGACGACCAATACGGCAGCATCTACCGGCAGAGCAAAATTTCCTACATCGAAAAAGGAGCGTAAGACTTCACAGAGACGCTCCTGTTTTCACTCAACATTGTGTTACAGGTGTGGCAAGTAAAGGTGACCATCATCCTCCAACAATGCTGTCCCCCTGGAAGGGTCTCTTGCCAGAAGCTGCTCCACATTGAGACCATGGATCATGCCAGCTTTGCTGCAGACCAAGCACTTTTTTTGCTGCACAGTCAAATGCCTCCAACACATTCCAGCCCTGTCTGCATACCCCACTGTTGGTTGCTGATGGAAGTGACTTCTGATGGAAAAGTCAGAAGACCTGCTTTCTTCACTGGAATTTCCTCAGCGCTGCCCAGAAAGCTAGGTGAGAGCATTTCTCCCTCCTTTTTGCCCTCTGCAGCATGACCAGAGTTCAAGGTTGTACAGAGCAATACCCAAAAGATATCTATGGGGAAAAATAAGCCCATCCCAACTTTTGGATGACAGGGGCAGTTAGGGCTTACATTCACCAAGCAAACAGTAGAACTCAGAGCCAAATTTTGCTATATCAACTAAAGTCTAAGTTCTAGGCAGGAAATCTGAATGTGGTGTAGGTACTCTTATTCCCCACCCAACAGCAAGATCACCACAGCAGAGAAAATGATGTAAAACTGAAGTCTGGAGTTGAGCATCGCTAACACTTCAAGGATACTCAATATTCAGATCCTGGTTTTAGGAGGGTTTTTCCCTCTGCCTTATCAAACCCTCGAGGTAAACATCCCAAAGCCCAGTACACCCAAACCCCAAATTTTAATGCAGTGTCTGGAATCTAAATGACAGAAAGATAGGTTCTAACACCAGTCCTACCCAGAAAGTTCCTGCTGGGCATAACCTCCTTAATTTGGATGCTTGTGGCTCCCACAGGGATGATGAAGATTTGATTGTAACCTAAGAAAAAAAAAATAAATTATTCAATATCTGTCTGTGGATGCCACACAGTCACTGGTCTGTGCCAAAGATGCTCAGCCTGAACAGCTGATTGAGTTTTATGATGGTGGCTTGAAGTGTTTCAGCTGTCACTTTATCTGCATTCCAAATGGCTTCACCCTACACTAGCCACAGGCCTGTCCATGTGCAAAAACTTCCAATTATATCTCAGAAAAGTAAGCGCAGGGGCAGTGCAAAGTCCAGTTTTTAGATTTTAAAACCTTTGTAATTTCAGTAAGCATCATATTGGAGGTCAACACAGAGAAATTTGACCACAAGCATAGTTGTTATCTTGACATTTTTCAAAATTGGCCAAATGCAGAAAAAGCAGCCCCATTTTTAGCCTTGCTCTAATCCTGGTGGGGCTATCAAGGAACTGGACAGAGAGACAGTCTTATGAAGGAGGTATCACCTGCTGGAGACTGACCAGGGAAAGACACCAGCAGCATGACAGGTACTTGAATCTGTATGGAGACTAGGGAAGTGATTCCCAGAGTGAGTGATTCCCATCAATACATTTTCTGATGCTAAAGCAGCTGAAGAGCCACGTGCCATACAGGACATTTTAAGTGGACATCCAAGCTTGCCTAAAATGATCATGAGAGCAACTGTCCCCACCAGCCCTTGTAGCAGATTAACTTTAGGTTTAACTCTCTCCTCCTCACCTGCCCAAACTACCTAGATAATCAGTACCTTTGGGGAGGCTGGGCACATCAAAAGTGCCCTTCACAACATAGCAGGTGCTGCCATTTCCTCCACACTGCAGGCATTTGTCTTCCTTCTTGGCAGATTCCAGCAGGTTATCACAGCCAACGGCCTGTCAGAGCACAAGAGTGTTGATATGAATAAACCATAATGACCAAGGAAAGAAAGACACAAAAAAAAAGGCCAAATGCTGGACTGATCTAATGAGAAAGCCTGAATCTAGGAAGTCTGGGAAGTCAGAATAGGGCAGGGAAGGAGTTGTCAAAAAAAGGAGAGTTGGCCTCTTCTATTTCACATTCAGAGATAGCTAGGTAAACACCATCCACATGTACTTCAGCACCTTGAAAATGGAATAATTCTTCTTTTCCAGTGCTATTATGAAAGGCCAAAGTGAACAAAGTGAAGCAACAGACAGGCTGACAGACCCAATGGTAAATGAAGAAAGCAACACAAAGACTAACCTGACAAACTCCTTCTACACAGATGTCCCGCTTGCCAGGTTCACAGGTAGTACCATCTACCACTGCTTCCTTGTGTCTGTAGTAGAAGTTTTCTCCCTTGGGAATACAGTTTAACTCACACTTATTAGGTGCTGGTAGGAAAGAAAAAAACAAACATCAAGCTAGTATGGCTAATAGCTTGATAACATATCAGGAGCCTGGTTTTAGATCACAGGAGCAGAAATAGAGTGTGGACTGTTATTAAGTGGCAAGTATTGAACAACAGCCCAGGTCACAAACTGCTGGGGGCTGGAAAAAATCCCCTGGTAAAGCCTTGCTGTATACAATCATTTCCTTGGGCACCTTGGCTGGCCAGCGGTAGAAGGAGGATGTTGGGCCAGGTAGATATTTGGTTATTTCTTAGTAGGACTGTTCTTATGCTACCTTAGAGTACAAGATTTTCTAGAATGAGAACAAGCAGTGGTACAGAACACAAGGGAGCTGTTGTCTTAACAGCCACCAAGCAGAACTGAAATCCATTGTCATTTATTTATTAAATAACTGTGAATAACAATGTATCAAAACTCAGAGCAAGGACCTCTGGTTCTTACACCTGCCTTCAGAGCTGGTTCCTCAAGGAAGCATGGGCCAATTGAAAGTCATGCCATATTTTCTGAAGCACTCAATTATATGCATTAGTTTCTCCTGTGCCCTGCTAATAATTACTCCTTTGCCAATATTGAAAAATACAGCAGAGCTTCTGTTTCTCTAATACTTTAGGACCTAGCTGCAACCAGTTCCAGCTTTCTTGAGCAATATTTCTGAGAGAATGGCTGTTACAAGAGACAACCACGTATTGCTGCAATGGAAGCTTTCTCTGGGCCCATGCATCCAGTGTCTTCATGAAAGTACAGCTTTTCTGCTAGCAAAAAGATTTTTTTCCACATCACCCTCTGCCACTGACTAAGGAAGTGCTCTATAAGGATACTACAGTCAAAAACATTACAGTGGCTTCAAAACATACGGCTGATATTAGGGATGAAGTGTAATCCTAAATGTTTAACATTACCCCCATAATATGGAAGCCACTTGTACTTCTTTCCTTGAAATTCTATCCCATTGTACTCTGCACATTGCTCTGCCCGGAAATCTCTGGAGCCTTCTGGGCAGCTCTATTTGGAAGAGAAAACATTTGCATTAGGGCCTTATAAAAAGAAGGAAAATCAAGTGTATGACAAAAAATTGATTTTTATTTGTTATTAGTCGCATATAAAATCAGAGGCATAAATTCAATATGCTTTTGAAGGAATACTGTTGGTGAACTGCGTTCACCAGTGATGCCAGAGAAACAGAACCTAATAATGGCATATTACTTTGGAAAAAGAATGACATCTGTCTGGGGAAAAGGAGCAACAGGCAAACAAAATCAAAAAGCAGAGCACGGTACCTGAATGTTGCATGACCGATAGTTTCGAGTTGGTCCAACACAACTGGAAGCACCTTCTGTCCTGAAAGATGGGAAAACAACATGAAGCTCTCTGAAGAATATAGGCAAAAAAACCCCAAACCCAAAACCTCATGGCAGACATTACAAATCGCCTTCACATTGAGCATATCACCCTCACACATTTTCCTGAAACAGCAAAACAACTACAATGCACTTCATTTCCAGTAAAGCAAACTGGCATCTTCTAGTGCCATTTTCTGCTCTGGTTAGTGCTGTGCAATGACAGACATAGACCAAGCCCAACTGCAGTATAGCTCTTCAAGGTCATGTTTCAACTAAACAATGGCAGCAGAGCTTTCAGTCCTTTGTCAGTTGAGGTGTCCCGACCAGAACCAGAAACATGTTTTGAGCAGCAGGAGAGTAGTGGCCAATTCAGAATAGGTACACACATCGTCTGTCATGCTGTTCATGTGCACACTAGGCCCATTACTAGGAAGAGCTAAATAACCCTATGGAAAGTGTCAGTCAAATGACTCCAGCTGTGGTTTATAGAGAGTAAGAGGTATAGAGCAAATTGATCTGAAAAGCCAACCAATGTCTAGTATCTCAGCATTCCTAAAATGGAGAGACAGGTCTCCAGGGATTCTGGCATGAGTATGGCCATAACAGGCAGACTTCAAGAGAGATCTTTCTATATTCTGGGGGAGAAGAAACAGCACTCTAGAACTCTGGATTCTACCAATAAAACAACCCAAACCCTCTAACTTCTTTAAACACAAAGGGGTGTGTAATTTCAGGATATTATTGTGAGTCTGACTTTTTTTTTCTTTTCTTTTTTTTTTTTTTCTTTGGGTTTTTTTTCATTTCTTTGTTTTTATAGAATAATGGAATCATAGAATGGTAGGAGTTGGAAGGGATTTCTGAAGATCAAGTCCAAACCCCCTGCCAGAGCAGGATCACCTAGGCCAAGCCACAAAGGAACAGATCCAGGCAGGTTTTGAAAGTCTCCAGAAAAGGAGACTCCACAATCTCTCTGGGCAGCCTGTTCCAGGGTGCCATCAGCCTCACAGTAAACAATTTTTTCCTCATGTTGAGATGGAGCTCCCTGTGTTCCAGTTTGTGACCATTGCCCCTTGTCCTATCACAGGACACCACTGAAAACAGACTGACCTCTTCTACTTGACACTCACCCTTCAGATACTTGTAAACATGAATAAGATCCCCTTTCAGTCTTCTCTTCTCCAGGCTAAACAGCCCCAGGTCTCTCAGCCTTTCTTCATTAGAGAGATGTTCCAGTCCCTTTATCATCCTCATAGCACTCTGTTGAATTCTCTCTGGTATTTCTGTGCCTCCTGAACCGCGGAGCTCAGAATTTGACTCAATACTCCACAACAGCATCTCTAAGGTTAATCATTCCCAGCAGGTGCAGTCCCAGTCATCATCCTGACTGCATCTAACCCAGCTGCAAATGAGATGGCACAGTACTAATGCTGCTTGAGCCAACTCCACTGCTCCATTTCTTCTGGGGCAATTTACCTTCCTGGGAATCATAAGCCAGAGAAATTCTTGGCACAGTCACTGGCTCTCAGGATAGAAACCTACTGCTCTGGACTGCTCTCCTTCTCCCCCAGGCTTGCAACACTAGACCTGATGGAACAGCTCCTGCCATACCAATCACTCGACTGCAGAGGCTCAGATCTCACAGCGAAACCGCCGTGCTCTAGCAAAGGAGCCAAAGCAAGGACATGTTGAGGAGAGTATTACTCAAAACAGCAGTGATGAGACTGAAGCTGAGGATCATTTCAAAGAGGACCTAGGTGACTTATTCCACTGGAATCAAACACTAGGTCATTTTTGTTCTGGATATATAAGTGTATATGTAAGTGCAGGAGCTCAGTAACAGAAAAACACATTTATAGAAAGAAAAAGGAGGTCAGCCCTCACCTTTGGGAATAGCAGCGCCGCTGCCGAAAGCTGACTCCACCACCACAGCTCCGACTGCACTTGCCCCATTCACCCCAGCTCCCCCAGACATCAATCTGCCTTTTCATCCGATGATCCTGTAAATAAAAAAACCCAAAATCCACAGACACATCAAACAGATATGGCAACACAGAAAAAAACCAAAATCAAACCAACAATGAAAATGAAGCAAAGCCCCTGTGAAAAAGAGACTGTCTTGATGGTCTCTATTCCTAGAGCGAGAATTGGCAGAGAATAATACATCAGAAACATCAAGCCTCTAATACCTAGGAGTATTAGCTTCCTGAAGCCATATAGCACATCCAGCTTTATAATCTCCCTTCAATTGTTACTGTTTGTCTATTCATAGAATCTCAGCACTTGTGAATAACCATCTGAAAGAGGATAACATCTCCCCCTAAGCCAGTCAGCAAAAGTAAGACATTACTTCAGGGACTATGAGTGCTGTCACTCCATGCCAGATCAATAGAGCCACTTAATTCCAAATCCTTGGCTCTAAGGCAGATACTTAAGAGAAATAAAAGTAGTAAGGAATCCCACAGAATACAATTTTTACTGCAACAAAATTCCATACATGGACCTTTTTCCCCCCCATCCAACTGTGTCCAGTGATGAGGTCAAGGTCTGGACCATTGTTAGCCGCAGCCTTAATTAATTTTGTGTTTAGAAAGTCTGAATGGATACTGACATTAGGAGAAATAAACATGGTAATACAGACAAGAAGTTACAAGTACAAGGCAACCAACCAAAATACATTGCCTTATGAGTACATGACATCTTTATTCAGGAAAACAATGCAGCTGATGGGACCCACACACAGCAGGACATGGGGGTTTAGTGTGAGGAATAGCAATTTACTGAGGAAAAAAAAAATTGTAAGAAGCTACAGGATAACTTCCACTTGGGAAAAGAAGGTAAATGATTTAAAATGCTGTAAAAAAAGGGTTTGCTGTGCAGCTGCACCTGTAGGGCTGTTTATAGCAGTTTATATACATATTTATGTATATATTAGACAACTGAGAAGGAATTGCATAGCACTGGGGCACTCAGACATTTGGGGTAGTGAAAACTGGGCAGGCAGAGAAACGAAACATAAAAAATTGAGATGTAGTCAAATTCTCTTCCCCACCCACAGCATCCCACTGAACCTACATAACCACTGGGTCTGGGCCCCAATCCACCTTCTGGTTTCACACAGCCCCTTTTGACTTGAGCACAGCACCCCATGTTCCCATTCTCTACATTTCCCTGCTCATGCTCTGTTTTCATTCCTTCCTGTTGTCCCCCTTGCATCCTCATGTAAGCTACTCCCTGATGATCACACAGCTGGTAAGTGCCATTGTAAGGGTTTTCTGCTGGGGTGGAGGAACATCTCAGAAATGCATAATTTCTCCATAGCAGGGATATTAACCCTACTCAGCAAGCACTTTCCACCCACCCAGGTCACTTTCCAAGGCCTGAAAAGGTGACACAAGCTCCTCACTTTAAGAGTATAATTTTCACTTCAGTTAACTGGTAACTGCTTTTACATCCAGACATCCAGGTCTCTGATACAAATAGGACCTAGCCTAACATATTATCTAGTGAATCCAACTCAAGGATGGGTTGGGGATCCTCCCTCGTCATTTAAACAGGTTTTGTGATTTTCTACATATACTCCCTGCTTGACTCTATGTCCCTGAGTTCCAGCCTTGTTTCTCTCTTTCACGCTCCTTTAAGGAATAATTCACTGCTGCTATCAAAGCAACAGTCAGATATATATTAGCGGATCATATTTATGCACTTATTACCAAATTACCCACAACTATCCAGCTGAATAGTCATCCCAAATTCTTCCTGCCTATTACCTGCATTGTTTTAATGTGAAACACCTTCTTCCTAGCCTATACTATTTGATTTCCTTCAGACAAACTTTGTGCGATTCTTTCCAATATCTCTGCAAACAAAATCTTTCATGACGAGTTTTCTGTTTCAGACTAATTGTGTTTGCCTTCACTCCGCTCACTCAGTGGCACTACCCAGGTTACAGCCACTTTACATACCTTCTCTCTGCCAAGTCAACATCTCCCTCACCCCTTGCCAAACCCTTCTCCCATTCTTCCACTCCAGATACTGAGCTCAGTGTTTGTCTTCTGCATTCTCATTTGCCTTTCTGGGAGTAATCCCATCAATAGAGTTTTAGCTTTCAGCAAAGCATCCTATTTTCCCAAGTTTTTCTTTCAGTCACCTAATTCCTCCCCCTGTAATCCTCCTCCCTTACGCTCAAAAAAATGAAATGTGCTACCACTGTGTTTCTCTGCAGTCTTATTCCTCTATATCAACTGACTGATTTAGGAGAAGTATTAGCTCACCCCCGAAACAAGGGACCTTTCAGTCAGCATAAGGGAGAAAAAAACATGTAGATAAAAATCCAAAGGAAGAGCATTTGAAAGTCAGATTACTGGAAGGCAATTAGGATAGAAAGCCCTTCCTTGACACACACCCCCCCCAACCTGATAAATATTCCAATATCCCCCCTACAGGAGTAGCATTCTTTATTCCTTCTATAGAGAGTAAAATCTTCAGGGACTCTTTGTTGTAAGGCTTATACATGTGCAGAGTGCAGGAATATTAATTTTCTCCATTTATGTACACCCCAAAAGGAGCATCAGTCAGAAGAATCCTCCCAAAGCTATATAGTATTAGAGAAACATTTTACTACGGGCCCCAACTCCCACATTCAAGAATCTGTGCATAGTCCTCATTACTTCAGTAACTGCATGCATGTGTACACAGGCAAATATAAAGCTACATATTTATAATAAATAAGAAATCTATTACTATATAACCTGATAACATGATGCTTTTAGATGTTGTCAGCTATTTCTTGTTTCAAAAGCCTCTTTTTCCTTTCTTCAGACTCTGGAATGCTTGTATCTGTTGTCATCCAGGACAACTAAATCCCAGTCCTTCCTGGACCCCAGAACTAAAAATCTACAAACTCCATCACTGTAACCAATTCATTTGGTTCAATTCCTCCCTGACTTCAGCCTAACAAGCATAGAAGAACACTGTTCCTTTTATCTGTGTTAAATGTATATTTTATTGCTTCAGGAAAAGCAAGAGAAAGTGTACAACCATCTTACTGGACTTTTAAAGATTCCAGAAAGGACAGTCAGCTAACGCCCAACTGCTCTGTCTAGTTTCATCACCTGTGGAGCCAACAGCAATGCATAGCTTCTGGGAATATCGGTGATGCACACAACCCTGGCACCACATGCTCTCAGTGCTCTTTGGTAAACAGGTTGTGGTGGTATGAAAGTTGAGAAGGTCAGTGATTCCATTTTCCTGAACACCACACTGCTTTCATCAGTTCCTAGATAGATACATTGCTGATGTAGTTGCAGCATCTGCTGTTATCAGGCCAACTCTATCTGATATAATCAGCAAGTAAAAAAGCTATGTCTCTGAGTTTCTAGAGCTCCAGACTTTCTCTTTAAAGGCAATTCCAATATGCATGATACACAAACAAAGGGATTCTGGAAAAGGATCCTAGACACCTAGTATATACCATGTAATATTTATTTTTATAAATAAAACATGCACTGCAAGAGGACTTATGAATGGGATTCAACTCAGAAAGACAGAAAATGTTTTCAAAGTGTTCCTGCATATTGATAAGGGCCCTTGAAAGACTTCTCAGTTAGTCTGATGAGAAGGACAGGAAACTGCATGGGAAGAGGATTGTGCTTCCCAGACAAATGCATTGCAGGCATGCAGCAATCCACAAAGTTCATATAACCAGATACGAGCTGGTGGTTTAGCATGTATCATTTCCTAGTGCCTTGTTACAACTCAAATACTTGCAAGCTATTGAAGCAAACATCAATATCAACTATACAGGCCAAAGTAAGCTATGAAGGTCTGCAGTCACAGGTCCAAACAACCTAAATCCCAGCCAAGTTCTTATCCCTAGCATTTCCCTTACTCCTTGGGCAGCTTCAAGGGCCTAGAGACAGTCAATCTGAATTATTCTGTCATTCTTTGTGCTGCCTTCCCAGACTGACAAACAAGCAACATCACTCCAATAGTCACCGCTCAAAGTACATGGTTACTGATACCCACACTATGCCCGAGAGGTTTTGGACAAGGCAAGCACTTGCTTTTAGCCCAGCAGGTCACATAGCTTTGGTCCATTGAGCTACATCTGAAGCATCTTTTTGGACACCAAGAAGTTATAACTGTGAGTTCTTGAGCCGCATCACACAGTTACGAGGCTCCATTCAGATCTGATACGGGTCTCAGTGCCAACACTGAGGACACAGTGGGAAATCCTTGACATCAGAAGCTGACTACAAGGCCCTGTACAATTGCTACCTACTGAAACCAGGTATTGCTGTCAATGATAAAGTGAGTACTGTGGCATTACTTTTATTTTAAGCAGAGTTTCTGTGGCTTAAAACTACAGTAAAAAATCAGACTGTCTTTAATCTTTCTTGATATTTCTGAAATAATGCTACATACTTCTATTTTATAAGGATCTGCTTTCTGGGCTTTATAGTTTTTGAAATAAGGTTAGCATTTATTTTGACACACCCCTGAACTGTAGCCCCACTGATGTAATGTGTATGAAAGAAGAGTGAAAACCAAACACTTGACAAAAGAAAGTTATCACCACAGTCATTTATTCTGTAACGGTTTCATTACCAAAGTCTTGGCAAGTAAAAAGTCTCCAGTGAAAAATGCAGCTTTGCTAAGTTTGAATAATAATTGCTTAGAGAAAAGTTAATTGCTTAGAGAAAAGTTGATGAGGGAAAGGGAGAAAAAAAGAAAACTGTGAAGGTGCCCTGAGGGCTGGCTGCTCCCTGTGGGCTGGGGGCCAGTAGCAGGGGGCTCTCCCTGGGTGGCAGGGCAAGCCAGGGAGTAGCACAAGCCAGGGCACAGCCCCAGACCTGGGAACTGGGCACCTCCAGCCGAAGTCAGCCTGGGACATGGGTCTGCAGGTGAGCCTGGATCGTTGGGGCCTCTATGGCTGGGACAGGCAGGGCTGTGCGAAGCCTCGCCGCAGCATCGCTGTGGCAGGAGCAGACTGCTCCAGGGGGGCTGCAATAGGGTCCTGGGCTGTGGGCAGGGCAGGGGGAAACTGCTTAGAGCCAGTAAAGCCTAATAGTGTCCTCAGGGCCCTGACAAAAACAACCCACATGGAGTGTAAACTTCGATAAACATGCTTTTCAGGATGTGAACCCTTTTCTTCTCCTCTCTATATCCAGAAGACCTACCCAGTACCACAATGACAACCTCCTATAATGTTTCCATATAGCTAAGCTCTGCAAGACATGTGGCATTCCACACTCACACTTAATTGAAAGGGAGCTGAAAACAGTTCTCACGTGTTTATAATGTAGATACATGCTACTATTCCAATAGAAGCATTTTCAAGATAAATTCATCTGCAGCCAGCTATGCTATCAGTGAAAAACGCAACAAAACCTAAGTGAATTAATCAGAACCACATCAGCAAGGCATTTTTTATAATTCTGTCTTAAGCATTGATCTTGGCTCAGACACAGCAGGCTTACAAAGAGCTTTGAAGGTGAAGAATGCCAAGTACCATTTTTATGAATAATGAATAAGCAATCAAAGAATTGCATTTGAGCAAAACTAGAAAAACAAGAATGAAAGTGAACAAGATGGTGACGGCAGGCAGCGATATACAAAATGGTAGAGAAAAAGAGAGTACCTTATTAAGACAAACTGCTTCACAAAGAGAAGACAAAAATCCAAGGCTTCATTAGTTTTAATGGCTTGTGGTTTACACTCATTGTGTATATCTCCTTCCATTCCCCTCTACCACCCTAGCTATGGCTTGTCAGCATATGCCCTCTAACAAATCCACTGAAATCCATCAGTTCCTCTATGCCGTCATCTCCTCAAAATCATGTAGGTTATCCCTACATCACTTAATCCACTCCCTCTTTGTTCCCAACTCTTTTCCATGTTCCCCATGTTCACCTCTCCAACATTCCTCATTCTACCTCATTATGGACTGTTCCACCATACAGCTGGCTTGTTCCGTTCTCCTGTCAGCTGGGCAGGACATGTCCATGCCTCACCCACTGCAGAATCAGGTATGTGCCACCCCACTGTATGGTGCTGTCTTGCTGGCTGGCGGGCAGAGGAGGTAATAGTCACTTTTCAGAACCAGTAAGCCTTCCAGAAAATCTGGGTGGCCTGGAGCTGACAGGGTTATAAAGAGAGCTCTCTAAAAAGATACAGCCATTGCAAAGAAGTCAAATTGATTCTTGGAATCCTTGTGAAAGAAACTGGGGACATTCAGAAAACTCCACAAAGAGGGGGATTGTGAGAAAACTTTATGACCCCAAACTCATTTGGAAAAGTGGACAAAACACACAGTATGAAGTCACCAGAAGTTGTTTATCCAAGGGGCCTAACAGGAACTCAAAGCTGAAATGGATAAACTATTACATGCTAGCAGGCATCCCTCTCAGCTAAAACCACTCTGGCATGTCATTGTTGGAAAGTGGAAAATCTGGCACCAGTTTACAAAAGGATCCCAGGGGAACCCAAGGAACTATACACCCACATAGCATAAAACTGACATCTACTGATAAATTAATAGAAATTATAACAAAGAACAGAATTATCAGGCACCTGCATAAATACAGTAGATTTGGGAAAAAGTCCAAAAGGCTTTCTTAAAGGCGAGTAGTTCTTTGAGAGATTCACAAACACATCAACGAGGGTAACCTGTCAGATACCCTCTGATTTCCAAAAAGCTTTCAACAAAATCCTTCACCTAAAGCTTTGAAGGATGCTAAGCAGCCAGGAGGGAAGTCCTTGCATGGATGATGAGCCCATGGGCCAAAGCAAAAAAAGAAAAAAAAGTAGGACTGAAATCTCCATCCACTGCAAGAACTGACATCAGCAGCAGAATTCCTTAAGGAACCTGAACTGCTCAACAAATTTATAAGTCAAACCAAAACCACAGAAGTAATGAAGGCAGCTGATAAGGCTAATTCAGGGTAACAATGGACAATAAAGACAGATAGACTGCAAAGAACTACAGAAGGACATTACAGTATAAGTGACTTGGCATTAAAATGACAGTTGAGATTTCATGTAGGTAACTTATGTGATGCATAGGAGAAAATGCATACTAACAAATAAAATAATTACATAGGAGCTGATTTTTTACCACTCACGAGCAGGATCTTGGTGTTAAGACAGAAATGCTGTGATGCCAGAAATTTGCATGACTTCAAGGAGACACTGAGCAAATGCAAGGAAAAGAAATAAGAGATGTCTCCAGCTCAAAGGGTTCATAAACTACAAATGACTGGAGACTGGGAGTGTAGTGGGGGAAATTGTACTTTACTTACCAACCTTTTTTAATAGTTTTTCTTCCTAGACATCTGTTTGTGACATAACTGAAGGTAGGATATAGGGTAAAATGAACTGGTCCTACTCAGTACAATTATTCTTGTGCACTTTTTCTGCCTTTTCCTTAATAAGAACATTAATAAAATCTTCTCTTTCTTCCTCCTTGCAGTAATTTTCACTGTTCCTGTATGACCTTAACTTTGAGGTCCTTCAGGGCACCTTCTGCCCTGCCTGTCATATCTGGTTAAGGGATTTAGAAGTTTAGATTAACAGTGTTTAATCAGTAACAACGTTCATTTCTTCAGAAGATATTAAGCCCAGCATTTTAACCTAGAAATGTAGACCCATAAAAAGCAATGCTGTCCAGATGAAATGTATTTGAATACAATTTTCAGCCAAGCCTCAGACCAGCCTTCACATTAATCAGACCTGCAGTACAATCCAGGAGCAAATATAAGTATTGGACATGATCTGTTGTCTAATGCCTACAGATAATAAAAGATTAAATAAAACTCTTCACCTGATGAGCAGCTTTTCCTTGAAACAGTCGCATGATATGGGCAGTCTGGAAGAAAGGAATCACAACAAAAGTGCTTGAACTGTCTCAGTTCTGAATTAACAGCTGGATGTAAGATGGAGAGACATCCATATATAAGATGGAGAGACATCTTCGTTTTCTGTTTGTATACTCCCTAAACACACTTCCTCCTGACCATCCAGCTGTAATTTCTAGTACTACCACAGTGCAAACAATAAGGGAGCTACAAGTAATAGATGACCTCCTTTTCCAGATCCTTTAAAGATTGGTGAAAAGGGACAGATACCACAGGTGCATTATAGTAAGATCCTCTCCATATTCTAGTAGGAAACAGGAAGAGTCTAAGGAGTCCCACCAACGATGGATCACTGGGCAGGAAGTTCTCAGCAGTCAGTGGCTTCGATAAGCAGGAGTCCCTCTTTTGGTTCTTAATGCTGCCTGACATGTCTGGCAGATAAACGAGAAGATGTAGACAATAGCCTCAGCTGCTCTTAGTCTCAGCCCTGTCAACATTTCTGCCCTTGTTCAGCTTGCTGCTTTCCCTTCCCTAGCAATCAATAAAGTAAAAACAAGTTCAGCTACCCACCCCAAAAATAGGAGAAGAGATTAAAAACCAGCTGGCATCAATCTACACCCTTTAATCACAAGCAGACACGCAGACCCACCTTCCCCACCCTTGTACAATAAGCCTGCAGCTCACGCATTTATAGCTGTAACATCTGCGTGTTTGCAAGTTTATGCTTTCCTGCTTCTGGGACAAAAGATGTCCAAGAAGCAATCGTTGTTTGCATTGGTGGACAGGATGGAACTAGGAGGTAAGTGATTCATTTTGGAATAAAACCACACGTGCTAGTTGGAGTCTTTTCTGCTCTTTTTAGTTCTCCCACCACCACCCTCTTCTTCCTGGGGTGTGTACTATTTATTGTACAGCTGAAAGTGACCCACATTTATATTCATGTGATGCTATACTGGCAACTCATTTGATATTAAAAATCAACACAACTGCTGCCATCTTAGATGCAAGCCTGCTCTGGATCTAATATTTAGCACAGTTGAAGTGACAGAGCCTCAATTTCTTCAAGATATGCTACTGTACATTAAAGTGTTTCTCCTTCAGTGTGGGTAAATGCACTGTGCCACCTGACTATCACTTTATACCTCTGCCACTGGCAATTATAAAAAAAAAGCCCAAATAGCATAGGGAAGGGACCTTTTCAATCCAATGTGACGGATAAAAGTTATTTTTCAGTATCCCTGCCATCTCAGGTGAAGCCCTTAAGGAGTTGAGAATGGTGTAGAACAGCAATCAATTCTCCAACTTATTTTTGCACCACACAGTATTCCCTGCTTTGGTTTTCAGTCTCACCCTCTCCTTCTTTCCTTTCTCCCACCAAAGTACAAAATTTGCATTTATAGCAGCAGATCTGCCACTCCTCTTCTGCAGCAGTGCAACGGAGTCATGCAGGCACCGCTTCTCCAGAGCTGTACCACCTGCGGGAGCTCAGGCAACTCCAATACTCTTTTGGTGAGCAGTCTGATCTAGCACAGACTTGAGCTGCCATCACTACAATCCACCCTGCCAGCTCTAGCTCTCACAAGGTGACAGTCTCTTGCTATGGTTCAGCCTACCTGCATTAGCATCTGGTAAGGAATGGCCCGTATGAAACCAACAACATTTCTCTTCCCTCCCATAAAAACAAAAAAGTACCCCCGCAGCAGAGTGCCTCAGTGCAGCCAGATCTTCCTGCTTCCTCATGGCTTGGACAGAGCCAGCAGGTCAGGAAAAATAAAAATAAATGATGGCCAAGCAAAACACTTTGTTCAGCATGGCTTCAAGAGGAGCTACTGATCGCATGGAGGGGGACAGAGTGACAGAGTCTAATGCTACAGAGAAATGTCAGCCTTCACAGTTGCAGGATGTTTCAGTGTTTTCCCTTCAAAAAAAATCACCAGGTTGGACACAGCCAGGTGAACAGATGAACTGAACACAGTATATTCCAACTCTGGTTCTTTTAAGATACAGCACCATCTTCTATGGTATGTGAGACAGCAAACTCTGATTTAAGCATACTTCCATCTGTAAGGTAGGAAAGCTATACCAACTTACAAACTCTACTTGATCTCTGGCCTCTCGCCCCTATCTTCAAAGAAGGCCCAGAAAGCATTTGCAAATGCTGAATCCGGGAACAGAAATACGTGATCGTACTAGAGATTAAAAGTTATAGACTCATTAATTTTAATAGCATATTTACAATTCCTCACTGCTCCCACAAAACACTTACTCCAGGTGCTAATTATCTCTTTTTGTTCTCTTCTCCATTCCTTTACACCTAACAAACATCACATCTTCCTTTGCTAATACTACCACTCTACCCAGCAGGTGACCTTTTACCTCAGATGACCAACTCATTAATATAATTGAAGTTAATCTCAGAGAAACTCTTCTCAAGCTGCATTGACTTCAGAAAGAGCCTACTTCTCTCTCAGAAAGGACGAGGAATCCCATTTCCTAATAGCTGTGTTCTTTTTTGACAATATCAAATTGGCTTAACATTACCTCCCCCAGTAAAGCTAAACCATATGGCTTAGACCACTAAGTCCAGACAAAAGAGAAAAACCAGCTAACCAAAGATTGACTCTTTTTACTTCAAGTGACAATTCTGTAGCTTTGAAGCAAGAGACAGCAACTACTGCTTTGCAGATAACATCCCTAGGACCAAAGGCACTACCAGAATTGTCTTAGTGAATTACCATGCTACGCTTTTCATAATATGTCCTACCGTAGGCAGGATGATTTGAACCTATTAGCTCTTTCAAGAATACTTTCTACAAAATACTTGCGTTACAGATGTTAATAGTCTGTAACAGAAGTATCTTTCGTTTCTTGTAACACTGTTCAGAAGAACTTTTACTTACTGAAAATGCAGAAGGTGGCATCATTGCTAGCATGAGCAGAAGGAACAAGTTCTTCATCTCTGCCTGTGGGAACAGAAAGATTATTGTTCAGAATTGCTTGCTTCTTTGCTGCTTTATGGTGGAAAAGCTAAGATACCATACAGTAAAAATAGAGGTGGAGCTAAAATCAGGTGAGAGAAGAAAGTTTCATCACTACACTCCCTGGAGAGATGAAGGCAACTGTAAAGACTGAAATTATACTTCACAGAAAGCCAGAATGTAATTATTGAGTGCAAATATTTCCCTGAACTTTCCTTTGGTATTATGAGAACATCATCCCTGGGCACAGTGGAAGATGCATGTTGTTGCATGTCTGGCCTCCCACCCTTTTACATATACACATGATAAAATACCTGAAAATTGCAATGATTTCAACCAACCCAAGGTAAAAAAATTCCATAATTAACATTTCTGTGCTCTATATTAATTCTGTGTAGCTTTGTTGGTGAAGCTTCATATCTGCCTTTGTATGATCTCGCTTGTTTAAAATCCCACAGTTCATCAGAGACAGCTATACCTAGGCTCAACCATCAGTAATTTTATCCCTTCTGCAGAGCTAGAAAGGAGATCAGACCACACAGACTGGTATAGCAGCATACAACAGGATTCAACAGTTCCTAAAAATTGGGGCATTATGCACATTTGGGACCACAATACCTCATTGGTGCATTGCCTGTTTCTAGTTTATCCTTCCTCTTTGGAGTTGCAGCAACTAAGCCCACAACAGCCACTACTCACCAACATTTACAGCTGTGACCATGCACACTATGGTCACTAGTGACTGCCTTTTCCTCATACCATTTTCAACCATTTTCTTGTGACCTCATGACCAGTTGATTGAGCCCAGAAAGAAGAGACGGACTAGATATTCCTAGCATAGTTTTTTCTAGTCCAAGCTTCTTTCTAACTTGGGAAAGGAAAGGGAAAAGTCAAGATGGAGAAATCTTTCATTCATAGGGCATAAAAGCATGAAGGAAAAAATGTATATCTCATCAGTCATTGTAACAACATCTGTTTTAATATTAAAACTTCATATATAGTTCCTTTAGCCTGGCCTATTAAATCAGATAAAATACAGAATGTATATCACCATTAACAATGGTAATATTGACATAAAATCACTGTTGCATGAGAATAACAAATCCAAACCAAAATATATCCGAAATGAAACCTGTTTGATCTAGCATTTGCATATTTTGTGTTCCTTTATGATGGGCAGCCATTTTTCTCATAATGCTAGGCCTTGCTGAATCCCAGCTCATTACAACTCCCTAAGTCCATATTCACCATGGATTTTGACACTCCAAACACTCACAGTGCTCAAAATCCAGTTGCACCAAATTCTTTGTGCAAAAGAGCAACGAACAGGGAAAATGTAGCTGGGAGAAAAAGCACTGATAAACTTCTCTCCCTGTATACTGAGTGCCAGTCACATGATTCGTAAGAAAATGAACCTATAGGAGCTTTTTATTTGAATAGACTTTCATAAATTTTGGATTAGTCTGTCTTAAGAAACTGAGGGAAAACTTTGTACCCTCTATCACCCATACATGCTACTACCTCACTTCCCATTCAAGTCAAGGAAGAAACAACCTGGAGATGACCTCCACAAGAGGTCAAGTACACTCTCTATGCTGTAGAGGCCAATGGCCAAAATGTAGGCTAGATCTATGTCACAATCCCACCCAACTGACAAACCCTTTCAGAGATAAGGACAGCCAGGAGAGACCCTTTTGTTACAAGTTCCATACACACAAACAGCAAAGCTTCCCTGTAGCAGCTTATAATGTCCTCACACCACTAGCAAAGGGCACTGCAAGAAGAGAATCTTCCTTGACCTGTGTTGATGTCAAACAGAGGTAAATCTTTGATATTGATCAGCTCCTCTTCCTACTGCCCAGAGGAAAAAAAAAAAATTCTTCTCCAGGATTCCTCTCTCACATCTTCCATTCCAGGCACCTCTGAGGCTCAAGGAGATGTCTGTGGAAACCACATCCCTTGTTCCAGCAGCCTTGCTCTGCTGCTAATGGACTACCCACTCAGCTCCTTCAGACATCTGAGCCAAGAGGCAGACAGGGATCAGGGCCTAAATCATGTGAGGCTTCTGGAGAAGAGGCTAGAGAAACAGATCACCAGGGCTAGTAGCACCCTCACTCTCCAAGTAGTTACTATCTTTAAGGTTTTTAGGCAGATAGAATAAAAAAATTCTCCGAGGCAACGACTAGACTGGACCCAATGTTTTGGACAATCCCCTGCATCAAAGCAGCAAGAGGTTACAGCTCTGGTGCTTGCTTGTATTTTTGTGCCATTGCACTTGCATAGGAATTGCTCTCCTCTGTCCCAAATTTAGCATTAGAAAGTTGAGACCATCCAGCCCTGTTCAACTAGTCAACAGACTCCACGAAGGATGGCCAGAGGGAAGAACAGGGCCTTTTGTATCCTATTAAATCCCTCACTAAAAACCAAATCTTGTGTCTGGTTCACTGAGCTTCAACAAACTTGTTATTTTAAAAGCTTCCTCAGGTGTAGTATTCAGCACTGACCCCTTCTGCCTAACTTTCAACCACAAACACCACAGATGGGACTGGGGAATCCATCTGAAACCTTCAAAAAAGATCACATTCTGTTTCCGGATATAAAAGCTCTTTCACTCCTTGGAGGACCTGAGATAGAGCAGCATATGTTTACTCTGTTTGTTTGCCATTCTTCTCACTGGGTATGCGGGGGAAGGAATGAAAAGGACAGTGTTTTGCAGTCCTTTCACTTGTAACAACAGCAGCTGCTGCCTCCTGTGCCTCCTGCCCTTCTTCAGCCCTCCCCAGCTCCCTTTTCCCACTGTGTGCTGGAATAGCATCTCCACCCCCCTCCACCCAGAAACAGCAGCAGGGCCTGCAGGGAATGGTGACTTTATGCTCAAGATATGGAACAGCTGCTGGAAAGCTCACATGGAGGAATTCCTGCCACAGCATTAAAATACAAAGTTATCTCAGCAAGAGGGATTATGAGAATTAGTTCACAATAAGTAAGGAACAACCAGAATCAGAGGTCCCAGCTGAAACCTCTGTTCCATACACCAGAAATGATTCAAAATGTCCATCCAACCACATATGGCACTAACTGCTCTGGTTAGATGAGTAAAAGGATTGCAGTGTTGACCAACTCCAGACACCTGTAAGCTTGGTCAAAAAAAGTCAGTCCAGACCCAAACTATGAAGCTGTTTAGGTTTTTTTTAAGAGACACTGACACAAGCTCATCTCAACACTGGAGACGTTCAGACTTGAACCAGACTGTAGCAGATTAGGACCCTTCTATTACAAAACAGTATGAATCAAATGATATTTTGTGGCAATTTTCAGAAACTTGTGAAAGGATGTTCTGGTACACTGTTTGAACTGCACTGGTCCACAGTGCCTACTTCTCCCTGGCACTGTGGACAGTAGGGTTAAGAGGACCACCAAGGAAATAGCTAGAATTTCCTAACTCTGGACAAAACATGAGAACTCCAGTATAACTGGAAACTGGGATAAGCACCCTTATTTCAGGGTGTCACATTTTAGGGGCAGGGCAGCCTACTAGGCCTACAAATTATGCTGTTGAGTTTCTTGCATTTGGGGAAACATCAGGGGTCGGTATAACCAGAGTGCAGGGCGTGCTTAACACTGAACTCACCCAGGAAAGAAGCTTTTGCCTTAACAAATAGAAGGTCTAGAAAGGACAGATGGGCAGCCTTGGAGATTTCTCTATAGCAGAGCCAGCAGTGAACTGCTGTAAAAATATTTTATATAGTTCAAACTCTTATCCAGGGCCAGGAAGGCTTAGCATGATCAGTCAAATCTTCATTAAGACCAAGAGTACATTACAGAATCGAGAATAGATTAAATGATTCCTCTATTTACTTTGCGTGTGCAAATCCTGCCTTCCAATGCACAAACAAGGCTCAAGATTGCTTACTGAAACTTGTCCTCTTTTCCAAATAACCTCTCAACATTCATGTTCTTAGGGAAACGAGACCTACATTGCCTGTATATATACGTAAAAATAAGTTTGATTCAGCTGGCTACTTTCATGGTTTCCAAAGCACAAAGTTAACTTTTGTTTGAGGGAAAAAATACTGGGCTGGGATGAAGAGATGTATTAGACTTTTAGCCCCTTTGGAAGATAATTTTTTCTTTTCAACAGAAGGGAACCCAAACTTGAAAGAGATGTTACAAATAACTCAGCCTTGCTTAAACAAGAGCATAAACTGTTTAGACACTACAGAATCAGGTCACAAATCCAGGATAAAATGGGTTTCATGAGTTCCATTGCTCACAGATTTACCAGTCTGGTCTTTTTTCTATTCTTTTTTGAAAATAATTGGACAGCTGTTTGCTACGTGGCTCTTCTCTGTTTAGCAGATAAGACAGAGCAGTCTTCTTTTGCCCATGAACCACTTTTCTAAATCATCCTTTGGACAAAGACACATCACATATGGGTGTCAGGGACTGTTCTGGGAGTGGTTTGGAGGTAGAAGGCAAAATGACCCCTTTAGGGTTGCCACTTTTCTAATGCCAGACAAGAATTAGCTGGGCATGCTGGTAAGTGGCAGAGCCACCCAACAATACTAGCTTCAGCAGGCCCTTGCAGCTAATTTCATCTCCTAGCTGGGGATTTGAACTATCTGATGTGGATCTATTATTTCAACCTGAGGCAGCCATGCCACAGAAGCTGCCTTTTCATGGCCACCTCAGCGAATGCCTGCTGCAGTATAGATAGAAATGGCTTATTGTAAAGTTTAGCACCCCCGGCACTACAGCAGAAGTTGCTGCTGCCATCCCATTACTTGCACCTTTTCAGAATTGCCTTCCTTTTCCTCCATTGCCAGCTCCACCCCCACTTTAACACATCATATCTCAGTTGATATATTTTTAGAAGTTTGGTTGAAGGAGGTGTGAAGCCAGAAAGGATGATGATATGTTGCCCAATTATCCACTGGCATAAACCTTTTTTAGCTATTAACTCAGAGCAAAGTCTTTTAGCTTTTAGACTCACGACATTTTCTGAAGATGTTGTGGGTTTTGCTTTGCTCTCAAAACATTCAGTGTACTTTGATTCCAGCTTGCATTCCTTTGCCTTGTCTGCTGAGAAATGACTTTTAAGTTTTTGGTGGATGAGTTAAAAAGGGAAAAAAACCCCCAAAATATATATACAGTAAAAAAAAAAAAAAGATGAGATGAAGGCAAGGAGGGAAAGGGGCTCTATGAAGCAGGGATCAAGGGTAGGAAAACCCCTCATTTTACTTAAGCTGGGCCCTGAGTTAGGAGAGCACGACGACCATATCACACAGCCCAGGGGAACCAATAAATTAATCACCCCTTTAGACAAAGGATATCACATTTAAGATGCTTTTTAATTTGCCTATTTTCTTCCCCAACTATAGTAAACCATCTTTTGACATTTTTCAAAAGAAAATCCTGTGTCTGATGTCCTTTGGGCTACAGCAGATAAATCAAAAAATGCGCATGTGCCTGTTAAAGTGGGAGGATGAACGAATTTCCTTTGCCTTGACCACATAATGAACCACATTCATAAAGAGCTGTTTATATATGAAGCAATAGATAAATGTCTATAAATGTGTGTTTAAATACACAACTGATTGAAAAGGCTTAGTGGGAAAGGAGAGAGAATAAAGAAAAACAAGATACAAGTTGTCCGAGTAAAAGCTTTATGAAGGTATCTTTAACATTGGCATCCAGATTTATTAATGCACTCTAAATACATACTAGGAATTAAAGAATCATCGTCAAGAAAGTAATCCTGCCGAGATATACTTTCAGCCATATTGTGCATATTATGAAATACAAACTTTCAGCAAGGTGAACTTCAAAAATTCACCTTGTTAAATGAAAAAAAAAAGGAGTTCCAAAAATTTACTAATGAGCATAGCAGTAGAGCACCAGCTGGTAGAAGAACTGAGTAGTGCTAAGATACAAGGATCTTCTAGACTGCTCTATCATCTCAGCCTGCTTCAGCCCAATTCGTAAAAAGCCCATAAATCTGCACCGGGCCATCACTTAATGTGGCTGACTCAGACTGGCAGTGTTTTTACAGAGGATTTCCACAGCAGTGCCAAGTTCAGCAGCACCTGTCATACAGCCTCTGTCATACAGTTTTCATCTGAATACCATAATCACACAGAACTGTAGCTGAAAAATCATCAGGTGCAAGAGCAAGATCAGACTGCAAAACACACAGAAGTTCTAGCAAGGCCTCCTTCTGTACTCCACGGGGGGGGGTGTGTGTGAGGAAGAGGCACCCCTGCTTCTTTCCCACTCTCCAAAATCCACGATGAAGTATCCACGGTTTAGGTCAGCAAAGCAGCACCTTCCAGGTAAAAGTAGTCACTATGCCAACCTTTTACAGGAGCCAACACAGTATTTCATGAGAACAATTTTCTGTCTACTTACTAACATCAGCGGAGATTCAATTTTCTGCAACTAGCCTTCCATTATTAGGTTTGCAGCTAGAGATTTATTATAAGGAGTAAAGATAGGATTCTGCCTTCTATTTTGGTAGCCTCACTGTGCTTAGCTGTTAATTAAATCTGGGAGCATGTAGGGATAACGACAAGTGCACACAGACTAATTTAGACAGTTAAAATTGCAACAAGGAGCCACACACTGCCTATGGAAAACACATGACAAGGATATAATAACCCAAACAGTAAAATAATTGAACTGGAATGGCTAACAACAACCTTTTACATTTACTACTGTCCTCTCACAGCTCAAGCTTCACTTACATGAGCTATTCATCCTGATCTGAAATATTACCCAACACTGAGCACTGCTGCTGTTTACAAACACATTAGTCAGCTGAGACTAATCCCTTACAATTCAAATTTTGGAGAATTCTTTTGGAAATTATTTAAATACTAGAAAATCACTTCCAATTTTGTTTACCTTCATTCCATCCTAAATACAAACATGACAATCTTCTGTGTTGTGCGAGGAGTTAAAAAAATTTAAAAAATAAGCATTATTTTGAAAGGGACCTTTAAAACAATGCAAAATGTTTTCTGCCTCTCTTTGCAAGATCTACATCTCTGTTCGTCAAGAGGATATTAGCACTATGTTCAACAGTATATCTGTAGCCTACATAGGGAACTCCCGTGTTACCTTTAAGCAAATTTGTTTGGGGACTAATAACCTAAATCAGAAAACATGAGAGTATTTACCCTGAACCTGCCTCATGTGGGTTTTGATTGCCACTGCCTCTACATTGTTTCTGGAATCTAAGATAGCTTTAAAAAAGTAAGATTAAAAAAAAAAAAAAGGTAACTCAGTTTTAACTCTCTATCTGTAAACATGCCAAGCATGCCATGCTTGTATGGGTACATCTCTTCCCTAAGGAATCACCCTTACTGACTGTGATGCAGACATAAACCTTCAGTGGTATGAAGCAGGAATTCCCCCAGAGAACTCAGTGGGCTCACTTCCATTACTCTGCAAGGAAAAATGACTAACATGAGGAGAACTAAGAGAAATGAAAAGGGAGGGGAAAAAAAACCCATAACCCCAAAACTTCTGACTAACAAACTTAGGAGGCAGAATGTGTGCTAGTGGAATTAGGGCTGCAGTCTCTAAGGATACAGGCCCCAGCATCTTTCATCTGTCACTAAAAATTAACTTCATAAAAAATGATCTTAGGAGGGTGCGATCACACTGCAGTGCCTGGAGAGATCTCAAAGGGAGCACATGCTCAACTGTGTGATCACAGCAAAATGACAACAGCGTGATCTAAAAATAAATTGGTTCTTTGCTCTGAAGCTGGTTTCTCCCACAGATGCCCAAAACAGAGCCTCCAATTACTGCTTTAAGGGCTAGGCAGAGAAATAAACAATCTGTGGATGTTACTTGTTTTCTATATATCATGTCTGCATGTCAGGAAGGTGAGCTTGTTACTGGGTGAGAAAGCATAAACAAGAGTTTTGTACATAGACTGTGTATACAAGTAGGCACCCACTCAAATCATTTTATATTAAAGTCCCTTCTCAAACATCTAGCAACCATTATTATTCTTTGTCCAAGAGAAGACTGTGCTTCTTAAAAAAAAAAAATAAATTACATTTCAGATCCAAGAGTGTTAGAAAATGAGACAGCGAAACTGTATCCAGCAGAGTATCATTTCCAGTGAAATAAATTCTTCTGACAAGTCCATCATACCATGGGCATAATTGCAAATGATTGTACTGGATCAGAGCAATCATCCATCACTGTCTAGGCTCAGTAACTATGAAGGGTTTATTATGAGTTTTGTATAACCCTTCCCACAGAACTAACAGCAAAGCAACTTATTTCCTTTGGAGTTCATTGAGAGTGATTATGGCACTAGGGGGACTTCTACCCCTTCAGTCAGCTAATGATGAGCCTATGACACAAATGTAATTGCATCTTATGTGTTGTAGGTGCCGTTCTTACACAAAACAGCAGCTCTCATCCTCTTATTACAAAAAAGCTATTTGTTTGCTGTGTATTGGTGAGTCACAAGGTACACATGAATTAATAAAACAGTTTATTAACACACAAAACCCCCTTCTGAACAAAGGGAAAGCCTTTTGGCAGCCTAAGTCCTACCTGTTCCAAGGCACAGAACAATATTTTGCCTTAGTTACACTGCATTCAGGAGGGGCCTTCAATCAAGATTGGTGGGTTGTTTGGTTTTTTTTCCCCAGGTTCCCTATTTTAACAGAATATCTGTGTTACTTTGGGTTAAAAAAAGCAAACTTTATTCTAAACTCAAGTACTACCAAGAAAACCAGTAGCAACAACATAACTCTTTCCCTCTTTCCTAAACAGTTTCAGCAAGTCAGGGCATAGCTGTTCACACAGGCTCCAACTGAAGCTTAGTGTCTAAATTTGTGAGGCAAGTAATCCCTGAAGCAACTAGATGCGATGAGCTCTACCAGTGTTCTCTTTTAGCGGGCTGGTAAGTAGCTGGATCTGAGGGAGAGCCCACCCCAAAACCAAAGACACAGAGTCTGCATCAGAGGTTCATACACTTACTGAACAGCAACATTTGAGATCATCCATTCTCTAACTTCCTTACAGCATAATGATTGCTACCTCCCATTAAAATTAAGACAATTGAGTTTTATACTTAATATTCTTCTAAATATATATGCATAGGGAGACCAGCAAACAAGAACCTATATCCTTGCTTGAAAATCACCTCGAATCACCTCGAATCATTCATCACACACCTTTTCTCAAATGCTACATTCAGAGCAGACTGTTTACTAGTGAACAGATTTGGAATATGCAAACGCTACAATGACACTATCCCAACCCCAGCGTTTCTGTGAAGCCATGAAGCTTTTACACTCACAAAGCAAAATATTTTAAAAACAAATACCTCAGAGGTGTCAGTATACTTCACAGTGTGTGAGAACCTGAGAATACACTTGAAAAAGAAGTCTCAATTATCTCATATCGGATAGGAAAATACACTATAAGCAATTCCAAAGACAGCAAATTTGCTCTGCTTTATTTTTTTGCATGTTATTAATCAGTGCATTTACTGACATGAACATATATCAGTTTAAGCTAGTGCCATGCCAAAGATAAATGGTCATATTTACCTTTGTTGCACATCACAAACACATCCCTTCGCTCCCTGTAACAACAGGGCGTTTGTCCTGAAAGTCCAGAATGAGGTTGTCCAACTCACAGGTGGCTGTGTAGTACACTGGCCCATCAACTCGCTGCACCTCAGAAAGAATGTTTTATCATGGCTGCTCTAGCTACAGAGACTGGGAAATGCTCTGGCTTTACAGAGGATGGTACATCTCTAAAAAGCCAGGAGAAACGAATAAAAGGTGCAAGCCAGCAACAGAGAAGTTGTTGAAAGGTCCTCATAAGTACAATGCAGAGGGGATAAAAGAAACTCCAAGCGTTGTGAAGGCAAAAGAAATAAGCAAGGGTGTTTACAAACCCCTCTTTAGGGTCTCTACAAACAGACCTAAGAAACATACCATCTCCCTAAGCTCTTGTAGTAACACCAGTTAATCCTAGTCATAGGAACTCCATTTAAAACTAACGCTATCTTCATCAAAGCTTGGAAACCTCAAATTTTTAAGTCAACTGCTCCTTTATCTCCACCTGACTGCCCAAAAGGAGCACCAGGACATCAAGCAAATCCACTGCCCTTACACATTGCTACTAGCCCATTACCATCTCCATGCCAGGACAGGTCCCTGAAGCTGCCTTCTTGGCCTGCCTCATACATCAGCCATCCTCAGGGGTGAGAGATCCGGTTCTGCAAACCTCCCCTTTCAAGAACATGTCTGTTCGACTCCAGTGGCATCATCTGGCTGAGGAGAGCCTTCCCAAACAGCTTGCCTCCCAAAGCTGAAAGCAATGGAGGACTGATGAGGAGATGCTCCCTCGCCTCAGCACCTGCTGGCTCATTAACAGAAGCAGCTGAGCACACCAGGGGTGATAGTTAGGGCGTACAAGGGTCAGCACCTGGGCAGGCTTTGATTCCTACCAGCAAAAAATGTTTCTCCAGTCAATATTCCTGCTACTTTTATCTTGCTTTCTATGCTCTTTCTGGCAGAGCCCATATGTCTGACCCCAGCAGGCTTGTCCAGCATCCTACAAAACTGGCACCTTCCCTTTCCACTCCCCTGCTCCCCCCGAGCACAACATCAGGAACAGCAGTTTTGATTACATTAAATCTCAGTGTAATTAACTGTGAGGGAAAGGGATTAATGTTCACCAAGTACATAGAGTGGCTTCTTCCCTCCCTTCTAGGAAATAAGATTTTGCAGTCATAAGGACTCTAGACTCTCATCTCCCCTCTTATAAATGAAAGAAAAAAATGGTGGGAAATGAAAAAAAAAAGTTTAAAAAGCACAAACAGCACTGAAAAGTCTAATAGAAAATAGATCCCCAGGCAGAGGGATCAGGAGACAGCCCAGAACACAAAGTCAGCTCTTACCTTCTCTTCTTGTACCCGTGAAAGGTGGAGTGCAAAAGTTGGAAACAGTTACACCACCCTGCAGCCAAGCTCCAGGAACCCACTTTCCTGTCCTTGGGGTTCAAACAGTGGCTCTTAAGCACTCTTCTCTCCAGCCTCTGTTTGGTTACTAATCCTTACCGCACGGGAAAAGGAGAATTGTGTTTCATTTAACCCCTTCAGCCTCTAAGTTTCTTCAGAAGAGTTTTCGCTTGGGAAAGCCGGAGTTGTCGGCACGCACGCAGACACGCACGCTTCGGAGCTGTTTCGAGCTCCTGCAGTCTGCGTGTGCGCACACACATTAGCTTTACACTGTGCCTTAAGTTACTGCAGGGGTGGGGCCCTTTGTAACTAGTTTTATTTTAGCTGTGGGCAGCATATCAAAAGAAAGACAGTTATCTACAGATCGCTTCGGTATTCGTATTCAGGATGTTCCTAACTCTTAAAAAAAGTAAAAAAAATTAACTTAACATTTACTTTAAAACTAAAGCCTGAATCACAGTTCACAGATACGCTTCTGACCAAAGAAAGTTTGAACTTAAATACAATTCACGGCTATATCTGGCTCTAGGCAGAGTTAGGCAGATCCCTAAGGTCTGAAAATACGAGCACTTCGAACACAGATCTGAATTGAACCAGAGACAATGGCAGCTCAGGTTTCTCTATTTTTTCCTCTAACAAATGCCATGCAATTCAGAAACCCTCTGAAAAAATACCACAAAGGAACAATTTAGCACTAGAAATCTAGTTGGATGCATCACAAGGAAAAACTTGTGCTGTTAATCATGTGGATACTAGAGATATCATTGCATAACAAGTTTTGTGTTGCTGTTATTGTTTTATCTTAACTCCACCCTGCTCCCCCCCACATTGATTTTGTCTTTGCTTAGTATAAAACAAATAAATATTGAAGTACAGAGACTACTGAGCTATAGAAAATAGATTCTGGTTCAGCAACTGTAACAGCTACCACCGTTTCAACTCTACCTAATATTATGACCGAGGTCTCCAAGATTATGAGAATAGCTTCAAAATTTTAATTCTGGATTGGTCTTTTTGTTTGCTCTCCAGTTTTAGAGTACTTTTTCATTAGCAGCTTATTTGAAACCATGAGAAAAAGAACCTTGCCTTCAAAAGGAAAGACGAAGCTTCTACCTTCAAATAATTCCATGTGCTGTATCTTCCAAGGAAGACATCAAGATGTGCAGTGAAATCTGCAGAACCAGTATCACTGCCACATTGCTGCTTTGGATAATAAAAAGAGACAATAACCTTGGCATCTGTTGACAAGCCTGGACACACAGCTCCAAATAGAAAAGGAAGTTTGTATCAGCATCATAAATGTACCAGGTGACACAGAACCAATTTTATTCTAGCGCTACAGCTCTTTTCATCCCTGCTGGTCAATCCCTGTCTGGCAACTAGCCATGGAAGGTACACAGTACTCAAATCCTACTGTTTCACATCCCACAGGGGACAGAGTTCAACTGAAAGTCACATCTTTCCACGTGCAAAAGCAATCCTGTACTTTCCTGTCCAAGCTAACTCTGCCACAATAAACAAGGATAAGCCCTGACAGAAAAACCAATGCAAAATGGCAACATCTCCACTGAGCAGCAGGGGAATCCCAAAAGGTTGAAAGATAAAACACACCCCAGACGAATGTCTAATGGTGGTGCTGATGCATGGCTACTGATGTTCTCTTTGTCAGGAGACACAACAATTAGACATTATTAATGCCTAATTTAGAATACAGAAATCATTATCCTGTCACTTTAGAGTTGAGTTTTCTTTTAAGAAAATAAATTCAGGCCTTGGGCCAAGCTGTGAGCCCACCTTTTCCAGAAAGAAATTACATCAGCACACAGTTTTTCTCTACCCACCTGTACTCTCAACTGGCCATTTGCTACGGCCACCCTGCCAGATGCCACAGTTATGATCTAAGCTTCGTGATACTTGATCAAACCAAAACCTGAACCCTTGGCCTTATACGAACAAACTATGTTTTCAGGTCATTTTAAAGCTTTTAGCCTGTATCATTGGCAAGAAAAGGCTTGAAATCCAATCCCAAAGGTTTAAAAGCTAGCAGGCAAAAAACCCCACAACTCCAGATGAATTTATAAATACCTGATTCTTAAAATTTCTTCTTACCGCAGTGAGACCCTCAATGAATGTTTTTTGGAAATACCAAGCTTGGCAATGTTCTTGTGGTTCTTGCGTTCTTGTTAATGGTTAAAACTACAAGGGAGTTCAGAGATGGGGAAAATGTGACTGCTCATGTTGGAATCTAGCCAGGATACATCCGAAAAACAGCTGTGCCTACTGCATTAAAGCAGATACTCCGTAAACACATCTGGATTAATTTTTAACCCCATAAAGGCTTAATAGATAATCTCCTGAAATGCTGCAATAAAACAAGAACTGACCAGACTTCTACCACAACTAAGCAACATGAAACATTGTTGAAACTCTTCTTATTAACAAAAGGAAAGAAAAATCTGCTCATACTTCCTGGTTCCAGCAGAGACATGACAAAAGCAGAAGCTATTAGTGTGGGATTTGAACTCAAGGCCAGTCCTTACCAGGAAAAAAGACATTGTAAATATGAAGTAAACCTTTGTCCTGTAGTTCTACAGAGTTTTGTGTGTGTACCTTTTCTCTGGGATAAAGGACATGATCCTTGTGTTGAAATTGTTTTCAACATCTACCATTAGTGAAAGTATGATAATTCACTGATTCAAGACCATTCTTGTCTCTTGATAAGATACTCATAGTTCACTATGGAGTGAACACAGTCAGTACCACAGGTATTTGCCTCTTGCCACTGGCTTTATCCAGTAGCTGGCCTGGAGGCAACAGCATCTGTGTGTCACAGATGTGATCATCAAGAAGAAACAGTTGAGGTGAATGCATAGTAAATGGATACTGCTGAACAAGATATCCCTTGTAATCCCACCAGCGAACTGCTTTTGGCGAGAAGCAAACTCTACAGGAGCTGTCATACTGGGATTTCATCAGTTACATGGCCAGAGGTCAGTAGTAAGACTTCTGCTTTCTCTTCTGTTATACTCCATAAGTACCTTTCATGGAGACAAACCACCAGGACTCCTTACTGTTAGAGGCTTTTTTCAAAGACTATCTCAAGATTTACATGCTTTACTGGACACAGCTCCAATCTAACTAGTTGTGTCTTACACTTACAGCATTGTGGTGGCTGGTTGCCAGATGCCCACCAAGCTGCTCTGCCAATCCTTGTCCTCATCAGGACAGAGGAAGAAAATATGATGGAAAAGCTCATTAATCATAATAAAGACAGGGAGATCACTCACTGGTTACTGTCATGGGCAAAACAGACTTGGCTTCAGTGAAATTAATTACTGAGAAATAATAAAAAACCTAAAACCACCTTCTCCTCACCCCTCATTCTTCCCAAGGGGGAACTTCACTTCTAACTCTTCTACCTCCTCTCCCCTCTACATGAGCAGCATTCAAGAAATTCAGACAAGACTTAAAAAGCCTGCGGAACTGAAGCTGGTCTCATCAGCTTGAGCATTCACCCAAGGAAGTGAAGGATCTGTGTTCAGTTAGTTTAGGAGATGTGAAGTTCCCAGGAGACCACTGTGATCAGGAAACCATGGTATAGAGACACATTACAAACTTCCAGTGTTCTTGACTGCTCCCTTAGTCATTTAGCCAAAAAGAAAGTATCTCTGATGTTAAGGTCAAGTCACGTGCTTAAAAATGGGATGTTTTTCTTGCTTTGCTTTCAGATTAATATCCAGTTTCTTAGATAAGCGCAGTAGCCTAATCAAGGGAAGTGGACAGCCATCCATTATACTTTAGCCTACTACTTAGGGCATTTCATTCAGAGGATATGCTCGAATTCTTCTGAGCACAGGATAACACAGAACAGTAATCTGGCATCCTAGCTAAATGTGCTGATGAGTGAATGACAAGGTAAAGAAATAAGTGTCTCTGGGATGTCAGACCAAGTCAACTGCTACTGAGGACACTGTGTATGTTTAGCCACCACCTGGGGCTAAACTATAGCAGTTCTATCACCCAATCACCCCTCTCTAGTAGAGAAGGGGGATCGGGAAAAGGAGAGGAGAGATGTGGGTTGAAATGAAACTGGATTTAATGAAACAGCAAAACTAATATTAATACTAAAGTGAATATAAAGGATACAAAGTTATATTCAGCCCAGTGTGTGTATGGTGGTCACAATAAATGAGAAAGCCATCCTCAGGAGCAGGGTGAGAGTGAGCCCCTCCAGAGATCAGGAGAAGCAGAAGAAGAAGAAAGAGGAGGAGCAAGAGCAGGAGGAGCCCCCATCCTCAAAAAAACCCTTTATATTGAGTGTGATGTTTATGGTCCAGGATACACCTGTAGCCAGCTCAGGTCAGCTGCCCTGGCTGACTCCAAACTGTTAACAGCCTGCAGACCACTGCCGGCCTGTGATTCTGTACCAGGAAAACCAGGACAGACACTAGAGCATATCACTCCTTCCATCACCTGCACAAGGATCTGAAAACAGGAGGCTTCAGTTCACTCTGAAAAGAATGCATCTTTAGACATACTGATTTTTTTCTTACTATTTTTTAAACAAAAGGCGGAAAAGTAAAATTTAATTCAATCTGAACTGAGCTTTTTTCAAACTTGAATAGCACACCATTAACCCCATTCTTCCCAGACTCTCACTATCACAGCACAGGCATATCATTTAGACCTCTGAATCGCACCCTCTCAATATACAGAATAAACCCTTGCCAGTCCTTCAGGAAAAAGCAGCTCCACTTCATCTCCAGGAGACATTGCAAAGTCTCAGAGCATGGGTGGAAAGCATATTACACAACAATGAGCTCTGCTGTACAACTTAACTGCATCAAAGCCTGTTTTCCTCTTGCAGTAGCTCTTGCACTGGTCTGTATCTGCTCCAGAGACCTCATCTCCCATGAACTCTTCCAAGTGCTGAGGGCTGTTGCAGAGTTGACCCTGTACAACTTTTGTACAGATCCTGCTACTAGCAGAGACAATGTTATTGTGGTTTGCCAGTGTGCAGCCACTGAAGTCAGCAAAGCAAGAGAGTAAACTGCAGTAAGATATATGGAGAATAGACTCCAGTACTGATAAGGTTATTGGTACGTAACTCAAGATGTTCTAAGTCAGGGCATCGAGGACTGCAAAACTTTCACTACAGAGAATGAGACACATGCAGACCCAGACCAAACAGACTTCTGAAACAATAACCTTCTACATTGTATTCACATTTCTATATGATTTTTAGCCTAGAGGATCAAACTCCATCTGCTGACAGTGGAGACACTGTATTTCTAAAATCTGGAGATCTTTCCAAAGGCAGATTTTCATGAGTAGTGATAGTTAATGAAATAAGTATCACACAGGGCTCTTTGACGCAGGGGCTTTAGAGCTGTGCTTTCATGAAGTTTTGGGGACTTTTAGTCCACTTTTGGTAGGTTTTCCTTATGCTTTCCTGCTACACAGAAGCAGCCCACTTGTGTTTGTTCAGTATGTGAGTCCTCACTGACAAATTTGTGCTTCTCTTCACTTACACTCCTTACAAATCCCAAGATAGCTTTAGCTTCTGCTTTGGATTCACCAACATGGTTTCTTGTCCATTGTGAGCTACTATCCCAGGATTCCCATCCCTCAGCTCATATGCTCATGTACATCAGTGAACTGCTCCCCCTCGCCCAAGCACGTTCTTGCTGAATGTCAGAGAAAATCAGGTATCAGCTTCATTCTTATCCAGTCTCTCCTCTTGCACACTTCCATATAAGGCAGTCCAGAACAGTGAAAACCAAAGCAATCATCTGTATCTTGCTATAATCCGCTCCAGGAACAGACCAAGTGTCTGGGTCCTCTTCTTTTAGAAACTTCTCGACAAATGAGCCAATTCCTGTGCTGTGCTCTCCAAGAGAGCCTTTGAATAAATTGGCTTTTTATATTCAAAGAATTAGATAGCACTCTTCATCCCTTTCCAAGACGAGGGAAATGGTAAGCCTGTCACTTCATATTTATTTTGATTCTCACCCAAATCTGCCAAGACTTTTATTCAGGTCAAATTTCTGAACAAACTGATGACGCTACCCACAAGTTTCAGCTCTTCATCCTTAGGCCATTTAAAAACGAAAAGCAGCACATGCTGATAATGTTGGTGTTCAAAAAGCAAAAACAACTTCAAAGAGCTGTGACTAATTCCATGCAAACTTTGTTGTGAGAGGTGCTCCAATACACCGCGTCTCAGGATCCATTGCTAAGACTATACTGGGATACACAAAGATTTGCATATAAAAGCCAGAGGACCTACATGTAATGGAACATACATCGATTTTAAAACAGCCCAACTACTCCCAAGTTTAACATGAGTAAGCAAAAGGAGGACACATCTGAGTCTCTATTGGAAGGGGCGTTACATTCATTTTTTCTAGCACTGGATTGGTCCCAGCCAAAATTTTAGGATATTTACATGAAAACAATCTCACAACTTTCCTTAAAAGAGACACTTTGAATCCTGCTAATTATTAAGAAATTGATCATAAGGATACTGCAATCCCATTTTCTTTTTCTGCATCATGGATTTAAATATTGCATAGGGTGAACTTGGCAGCTGCACAGCGAATCTCATTTAGAGAGATTAACCTGGCAACACAGAGGGATCTGAAGGGTCTCCATTAGTTCATTCCTTGCTGCAGAGGATTTAAACAGCAATAATTATATTTAGCAAGCACACATACACGCTCAGAAATTAACATACACATGCATTAAATAAGGCAAGACCTTATCCAGAACAGACGCTCCCTCAGCTGTTTGTTTTCCTTTTATTGTTGGTTTTACATTTTAATGATATATAAAAAGTAGAAGAAATCACAGGTGGTAAGCAGATTTGACCTAGAGGATTAATTTCAAGAGAAAACATTTTTAGTTCTTATACAAACAAATATAGTGATTAATGTTGATTTCTTGTGCTCCCCAAGATGTCACTGGTGAGCAAGGAGCAAAGGGTCAAGGCTGGTGATTTGTATTCAGATCACATTAGAAAACATAAAGGATGGTCTCCGATCTCCCAAATGTTTTCCAGATATTCCCAATCTGCTCCACCCAAAATAGCAAAAAATAAAAGTCTAGATCAGACAAATTTAGCACAACATGTTGTCACGGCTCCCACTTACAGTGATTCACAGAAAAAAGCTGTTCCCCATGGATGTCCCGGTGCTTTGTCTGCCACACGAACAGCAGCCCTCTGATCAGAAGGTCTGGTCCAGAGCTCAGTCAAATTAATGGGAAGATTTTAATTTCCAAAGGCTGTGGATCAGGCCTAGACTGATGTGGCAGAGGGGAGGGTAGAGAAGGAACAGTAACTAGTTAATTCTAGGCCTGATCTCAGTATTTTTATCACCAATGACAAAGCTACAAATATTTTCACCAGTGCTGGACTTAGTCCTAAGAACAGGTCTTGCTGAACTATTCTGCCTCTGCCCCAGTCTCTATGGGGAAACCAAAGAATCCAAGTTTCCCTTTCCCCTGGGCTGAGTCCCTGCTCTCGGTGTGGTTAGTCCCCTCCTCCCCTGCACAGTGTGCCTGGGCTCCTGATGCCACACAGACCCTGAGCCCCTCAGAGATGGAAACAGCTTCTCTGCTTCTCCCAAATGCCAGCCCTCACGGGGAAGCGGGAACTTGCCGGGCAGAGGTAACAATACAGCAAAGCGTTGGAGGGAAGCAGGAAGCTGGCTACATCACAGCCAACATGAAGGAAGATCCTCCTGGAAATATTCCATCTGTTCTCCATTTAAACATTCAGGCCTTTTCTCATTTAAAAATTCAGGATTTTTTCCCCTCAGCACTCTCTTCACACTCCCCCCAGAGATCTCCTGCTATTCACTGTGAAGTCCCAAGTCACCTGCTCTTAGCTAGGCTTGGCACTGACTACCCCAAATGACAGAAGAGAGAAAAGTTGAAAGCAAAACCTCTGACAAGCAATTCTTACCCCCACGCCCCAGATACATTTATCCCTCCTAATTCCCAGTCCGTCTATACACGTTACTTCTGCTTAAGAAAAGTAAATCCACTGCCAAAACATAGCTCTTTGGTTTAAAAAAGTGTTATATTCAGCAGAGGTTTAACTGTAGCATACTAAACATGGAGTCATTAGGATTTATCGCTATTGAAATGGAAATTGAGACAGAAACCTTTCCAGTTCTTACACGTCACTTTAGAATTGGAAGAGGACAACACTGACTGTAATAGCATTAAAAGATCCTCCAGACCAACGTGCCCTTGATAGCAAGTACTGGAAGCATGAGGCACAACATAAGCTCTTGCTGATGTCTTCCAGCGTCAGGCAGCAAGGAAGCTGACACCTCGCTAAGGACCGCCTCACAGCCTCGCTGTGCTACAGAGAAAAGTTCGCAACAAAACAGCGCAACAGGGGCTGTCAAGTCGATGATCTTTCTCTTCATCTCAGCGGAGTCTTGCAGCATAGCTCTCACCAGTAGCTCAAGGCAGAGACAGTTCTTTTCCAGGGCTCTGCTTGTGCAGCCCCCATGAGGCATGAGAAGGTGCCTGGATCCTGGTAGCCATTGCTGTACTCCTATGGCTCAGATCTCTGACAAGGGATTCTGGAATGAGATTTTCCTCCCAGCATAATGAGGTATTTAGTCATTAACAAAGGAGTCTTCTGGGCCAGAATTCCAGCTGTGCCCGAGATCTTGCCTCCACAAAGAGATGTTTTTTTCCAGCACACAGGTTTAGTCTGAGGAGGAAGGGAATGGGTTGCTTTAAAATACCAATCCAGGGATTTTTGGTTGCAGCAGTTGAAGGTTTCCGTTTACTCTTAGATCCGGTTAAGAAATCCCTTGCTTCTCTTTTCTGCCGCTTCACAGCTGCCGGTTGAGCTTCTGCGCTTGCCGCTCCTTTGCCTCGAAGGCAAACTTGGTGTCCTGCAGCTGGGCAATGGCCTCCTTGGCCTCCTTCAGGTCCTGACAGATGTGCTCATACTTCTCTGTCAGCTCCCTGTTCTCTCGGCGCAGTTCCTGTACCACCTGGTTCACCTCCTCCGTCTGCTTGGTGCAGTGGATCTTCAGCTGCTCCACCTCAGAGAGCATGATCTCCATGTTCTTGACCAGCGACTCCAGTTTCTCTTTGGACATGGCGTCAGGATCGGTTCGACTCAGTCTGCCTAACCCAAACCCGAAAGGGACAAAGAAAGCCACCCTGTGTAACATGCACCAGGGAGCCTGGCACTCACAGTCTTCTGGTCTGTTTTTATACTCCCTCCTGCTCATCCTCCTCCCTTCCCTTTCTTTCCCCAAAGTGTCTCTAATCTTCTTTGCCTGGTTAATCTACTTATTTTTATTGCGCTGTAGAAATCTACTGAAGGTCTGACAACCCTGCAGTAACATATGCGCTGTGCAGCAAAAGCCAGAGCAATAATGAGACTCTATGCAGCCTGCCCATAGAAAAACAGCTTTCGTCTGAAGAATTCTCTTGGGAACCCCTTGCAGTGCCCATTAGTGTACAAAGAAACCTCCTCAAGCCAGATGCCTACTCCAGCCTCATGCACCCAGTCCCAAGAGCACAGCCTGATTTTCACCTTACATATATTGAGGTGAGCAAGCTTACAGCAATATAAACCAGGTATAGGCAAAGAAGAGAATTAGCCTCAGTTTCTCTTCCTCCGCTCCTGGTTTGGGCAAGACAGAAGGAAGAAAACATAAATTTCTTTTTTTTTTTCAGGAGAAGCTCTATCTAACAACCAATTCCACAACAGCCCATACTTTATCTTCTGTTGAAGGAGTTCACAACAGTTATCACAATCAGTGGCAACCACAGTTTGTGGGCCACATACCACTTGAAGGTGGCTTCTGTTCTGTTAGGGATATGCAGGCTAGAGATTTCAAATCCTGATCCCGGTCCCCTTCTGAGGTTACTTCAGCTCTATCAGTAACATTTGCCACAGAAATTACACAAAAACTTCTTCCTGGACACACACACCACCCACAACAGAGTCTTGAACTGCTTCTGAACGTTACCATGAACCTGTGATAATCAGAACTGGAACATGCCACTCTGACAATACACTGATTACTCAGGTCACACCAGGCAGCTGGATGATCCCAGCAGCCACAAGGGATTGAGAAGAGTCTGGCCGACTTTCTGAAGTTTGACCCAGACTTTCTAATGTGTCCAGTTAATTAATGCACTTGTCTAGACAACAAGAATCATTAATTAGCCAGGGATCTGATGTAACAATATCACCCGTGAGAAATTTGGCTGAAAAGAAGGTGTTATTGCATGTGGCTCTCCAGAAAGGAACTCATGCAATTTAGCACTGATTGGTCCCATGGCAGAGACAGGAATACAGGCTTGCCCTTGCCTAACTTGCAAAGTAAGGACAGACAACACTGTCTCTCTCTTTCGTCCCCACATCATGAACATTTTCCTCAGGCTGACTTTGCACCTTTTCAAAAGCCCTCAGCTTGTTCTACACACCCACAGAAATGCAGAGTCTCTTTTGCCATATATCACACACAGCCGTGGATCTGTCCTCACTGTATTCACCTCGCAGAGTTATGTTCCAGTGCACAATATTGCACAATGGCTTTTATTCTTGCCTGCTGTTTTGCAATCCTAGTTCCCTTAAAAAAACACCCCTAGGTAAGAGGGGTAGTCCCATCACACACAATTCAGTAACAGGTTGTGAGAGAATACACGTGTTCACATGCACGGCTCCCACAAACACATTTTTCCTCCATTTTCCTCCACAAAACATTGCCTTTTTTTTTTTTTTTTTCTTTCAGGTATGGAGAGTTTCAGTCGCTTCATCCCAAAACTCATTCCCCCTTTTCCCCTAATAGGCTCAGAGAAATTAAGCTCTTTCTTCCAAGGAACTGCACCTCTCCTCCAGCACTGGATGAAAACACTGCTGGATGCTGGCCAAGCTCTGGCAGTGTTCAAAGGCCTGGGACTTCTCACAGCTGGAGGTTGAAGAGTCACTCAGAAAGCCAAACATCCCACTGCCTCGCACACAAGTGCACCACCGGACCCCTCTCACGCTGGCAGATGGAGCGCTTTGCACCGCACTTTGAAATGAGCAGGAAGAGTGACATCCTTCAGATGAAAAGAGAGTGGGAGAATCTAAACATAATTAGAATATGTCCTAAAGTCCTTGAAGAAACATTTGCACTGGCTGCCGGCCCAGATCCCACGTGATGCACATGGCACTGGAATAGGCTGGAACATGTTGCAGCATTACAAAACAGCAGGTCTTCATTAGCGAGGAATCTTCCCTGGCTCCACAACTGCGCACACTGCACCCAAACATTTTAAATCAAGCAGAATTACAAAGATGCATAAAGGGAGTGCCACAGAGGTCATTTACTTGGATGTTAATAATTGATACATCACCTCTTGCTATCTTACTCTCAAAATTATTTAAGTTGCCTTGGATACAGACAGAATCTTGGCAACAGAAACTGGGTAAGAGACACTACTGAAATAATAATGTAAAATGAAAACAAGGAGTAGCATAAGAGGAGTTTCTAACAAAGAAAGATGGGAATCATTAGTAGGTTTGGTTTGATTCAAAATGTTCTTTGATGAAGTAAGAAGTAGGAATTAAAAACAGGCTTGTGAAAATTGCAGTGGGAGAATGATGCAAAAGTCACTAGAGCTAGAGAAGTACAGCAAAGAGTGTCCACATGAACTGTAGTTTCTTACCTTTAGTCAATGCTGGACTCTACTGTTGCAGAAGAACTGGAGGCAGAGGCAAACACCAAGAGTGAATTAATGTGGGAAAAATGCAGACCAACATACCTGAGAAAACCAATTCAAACCACAGGAATTCAGTACATGAGGACACAGAGTAAACAGCAGTGTTAGGAGTGGCGGGGAAATAGCATGTTAGGCAGAAATATGTGAGACAACGTAGCAGGGGAAAATAGGAAAGTGCTTCTAGGCCCTATTACCTAGAGGCATTGCACCATGGGGGGATGAAGTACCTCCAGCTTCTACCTTCAGCTTCTCTCCCCTCCAGCCCACTGGAAGGGAAATGTAATGCTTTGTTCTGGACATCTTGTTATAAAGGGGCGAAAAAATAGTTTGAAACTTAGACAAGTGCCCAGAGAAGGTGCTGATTTCAAGAAACGCAGACTCGAAGAACCAGATTTAGGAAGAAGGCCTGAAAACTGCATGGCGAGATATTTCTAAGATCGTTCCTCAGTCATGCCCAGGTCCTCTGCACGTTCTAGGGAAGACAGCTCAGCTGGAAGAATGCTTCTGTAATTATTAAGGACTCAACTGTGCAACTGTCATTTTGAAAATACCAGTGATTTCTCTGCACCCAGCCAAATGGTGCCTGCCTGGACATTTCATAGCCATACTGAATCAGGAAAAGCTGGAGTTAAGCCTCTCACTACAGAAACCACTATATTGAGAGACACCACTGCTAAAGCTATCAGCCCTCACCTGCGTGTTCTTCCTCTATTCCACCTTTCCATCACACATGTGGATTTGAGATCTATGAAAGCAAGAAAGGTAGAGCTAACTGAGAACACCACCACGGAGCAGCAACCATGGGAAACACCCACTCCTGCTTTTGCGGATGGCAGAAAGATTGTAGAAAGGGGCACAGGTAGAAGTGAAACTTCTGGTGCTTTCCCATAATGGCTGGGAGCCACCACGTCGGACTGCAATACCATGCTCATCTGCGATGCCTTTAGCACTAGAAGCAAATGGCAGCATGAGGATGCCAAGCTGAGGATGGTTCATGTGACACATACTTGTGTCTTCTTCACAGGTCTCTGAGCCAAAGAGAATCAACCGTTCCTCTCACCGAGAGGCACACGCAAGCCAGAAATGCATGCTTCCCATCACATGCAAACCTCTGAGACTCTCAGGAGGAGATGCAAAAATCATACCATTTTACTGTCCGTCTGAAAGCAGACCACAGGCATTTCAGCTTCTAGCTTATTTCAAAGGGGTCCTGCAGACATTGATGAAGTCAATCAGTGACCTCACTCTCTCTCTGGGGTTTTCTCAGCAACACAAGGGGGACAATTCACTAGCCTAGATTTTTAAACGGGAAGAAGAAACTGCAAACCCCAACAAGAATGGCTTTTAAATTACTGCTCAGGATGACAAAGCAAACCACTTACTATAAACCCTTCAGGATAAAAATTAAAGCTACAAACCACATACCTCATCTTCTCAGGCACATACTTATGTTGCTGTACCCGTTTCTAATAGCATCAGCCACTGACCGGAATTCCCAATGCAACGTTCACAGAACTGCAGTGGGAGACAGCACTTTACTGTCCCACAATAGCAAGTTTAAGGTTATCATCCCCATAGCAATGGTCACTATTTTAACAACTGATTGTTTTTTTTAAATACATACAGCGTGTCCTTAACTCTAGTGACAGCATTAGAGCTCTCCACACTGGTTTCCCTTGCAGCCTTTTAACTTATCCCCAGTTTATCCACAACAGCACATCTAGCAGCCAGTGCAGCATGTGCAAGCTCTGTGCTTCACCATCTAGGAAGTCCACTTGGGTAAAAACATTACACAAACTCATTACAAGATTAAGCATAAAAAGTTCTCATCACCATAATTATAGTAAAAACATTAAAAAGAAAAAAACCAACCCAAAACGCTAAAGACCAAGTAGCAGCTGGAGGCACTGACCATTCCTGTACTGGAGAGTGGGAGACATTTGTTCCCAGCTGTTCAATTTGTTTCTAGCAAAAGACAAACACCATTGCTATGTATGTCAAAATATTCAGTACTCTGGAAGACATTGACATAATGATGATCTCATCCTGCAGAGCTCAGAGATTACTGATAAAATCTGCTTTCTTTTGAAAACATGAAATTTAATTTTAGCTGCTATGGTTAAGTATTAATTATATCTCCTGCAATTTGGCAGAACTTGAGTTGAGCTGGACATAAAACTATATGATTTATAGGCTTTGATCTAAAATACTGCACCAAAAGGATACCCACCTTATATTTTGACCAAAATCGTTGACAGAGAATAATCTGCCTCAATATTGTAAGCTTCTACAGAGGCTTTAAGGAATACTGAGGTATCTTTTTCTATTCTGCCTCCATCTACTCACCAGTCAGATCAAAACACTTAAAAATTAATTTAGCATAACATAGCTCAGTAAAGAAAAAGAAATCATACCTTTAACAGTTATCCCCAAACTTGATTGATTTGTCCTTAAGAAACCAATTGAGTAACATAAATACCAAGCAGTGATAGGTTGTGTCTATAAACTGAAAACAAATCCTCTGCTAGAGTTTTTACAGCCTAAGAAGAGGAAGAAACAGTTCCCTTGTGCTATAAAATTATTTAATATTTATGGTGAAAGAATTTCCAAAGTGGGACAAAGTGTTGAAACCTTCAGATTAAATAGAATGGTGAAAAATCAGAACTACTATTTTTAACTGTTAAGAATGTTTTGAAACAGAAGCTGTTTTAAACTAGGAACTTTGTTTTGCTCTGAGTGTCAAATTGGAAAGTTCCCAAAGCCCCTCCAAACCGTAACACGAAGAGTGCTGCTGGGAAGACATCCTCCATCCCACCTAAACCATCTTCTGGTAAGAACCCTATGCAGGACACCTCCTGGGGATGACTTGGGACAGGCTGAGGAGATTTCACCCCCACAACCAGGTTCCTTGGCCTGTGCCCCATCTGAGGGGTGTTCACTGCTTCCTCCTCACAGTGCCTGAAGCCAACACTGCAAAAAGGAAGGGGAAAGAGGAAAGAACTACCTACCCCTTCCCTTAGTGAAGATCAGGGCAGGCCAGCATCTCCAAAGCTTGCAAGGGCAGATCAAATGCACAGAAATCAAATGATGGTGCAGGTAACTCAGTGGGCAATGCGCCCTGAGGTCTAAGTAGAGCTGATGAAAAGGTTTAGTGGTAGCACTAAATAAATAAAAATAAAAGTCACCAAATAAATACATTAAAAAAAAACAAACAACAACAACTCACCAAAGGAGTAGCTATTCAAACCTGCTAAAACTGTGATGGCATTTCAGTCAAGCGAGTATCGCAGACTTTTTGCAGTAACTGGCCAGCTTCCCTCTAATACCAGTAACTCATCCACAGACAAAGGGGCAGGAATAATAGCCAAAGGTTTGTCTAACACAGCTTCCCGTGTTATGTTGAACCAAGGGCTGCTGGAAAGGAGGGAAAGGAGCAAAATCAATTACTCACCATCAAAACCTTACAGAGGGGTAAACAAAAATATATTTTAAAAAAATTTGCAAATAAATAATTAACCTTGGAAATATTATTTCATTTATTCTGTTGTGTGGTTTGTCCTAAAGACTGAGTGTCCATCTAGACAGAACATGCAGGCTTCAGGAAAACAAATAAAAATCCCCCAACTGTTGCTATTACTCAGTACATACCAAAACCATGGTTCAAACAAAACATGTGCATTGCTTATTTGCAGGATGTGAAGTTATGTAATCCAGAACCATAACCAGACTACACCAAATAAATTTGCAATAGCACAGATGTCAGTAATTACTGAGAAATTTAATCTGGTGAGAAGGAAGGTCTCTTTTAGCGCTAGATACACATGAACAAACATTCATGTCATTTTTGCTTCAGGATGCCAAATTCTATTATAATGACTATTTTGACATAACATTTAAAATTCTCCCTACTCAGCTAAACTGATCTCCAAAAAGCAGCTGAAGATTGTCAGTTTTCTGTGGATTTCTCTTTACTACCTATTGTACATTTAAGAATAAGTGACCCTGAATTATTCAAATACTTCAAGGAATTTCTAATGGCATCAATTTTTCAGATACTACAGACTTTACAGCAATATATAAATATGACTCAATGCTGTTTGGGAAGCTTCAGAGACTCTAAGGAATGGAAGCATTGAGGATGAAAGGACTTCTTCAAAAAGGATGTTTTTAAATGATGGGAGATTCATGATGGTGGGAAGCTCTTGCCCAGAACTACTTAAAGTAGTTTCATTTAACCATGACGATAAACTGTGGTATAAATGAAGATTAGCTTCCCAGGTGACTATCCTCCTACTAGCTTGTCATAAGATCTGTCTCTCAGCAAATCCCAGTCAAAACACCATCAAGGCAGACAAAAAGCACTGAACTTTCTGGCGGCAAGAAGTAGCATCTTCTCAGTGCTTTATCCCTAGTTCCCTGTCACACAAACAGCCTTGACGATCTTTAAGCAGATTAAGCAGACAACAGCTTCATCTCCACAGGAAGTGCGATTAAAAGGTTTATTGCTACTATGACAACAGCCAGGTTCTGCTGTTCTTAAAATAGTTTTGAAACCTTAGCAGTGCCTGGAAATGCATACATGCCTCCCCTACAGGGTTCATCATGTGCTAAATACAGTCCTTCAAAAGGAAATCATATTTTATAACAGTCTACTTTTCTTAAGCGTGTATTTTTATCATGCTCTTTAATCCCCTGTTACGAGCACTAAGAATAGAAAGCAGTAAAAAAGGCACAGTGCTGCCATGTGGCTGCGATTACAGCTTTAGCACTGCTTATTGCTGGGAGCTGGCTGCAGATCCCAGCGCAGGCACCGCTCGCCCACTTCTGCTCCAAGGCAGCCTTTGTTTCTTGCCCCCAGCCAGTAATCAACCCCCTCCTGCTGGAACGGAGCACCCCAGGGACCAACCAGCCCTCCAGCTGCTCCGTGCTGCCAGACACCAGCCATTTTTGATCTTCTACAAATCTCCTCCTTGACACCCGCAGGTATTCTGCTGCATCCACCTCTGCATCGATTCCTTCCTCACAAGTAACAACGGGAAGCAGAATTTGTCACACAGTTCATTATCAAACAGAACCAGTTAAGTTTGTGCCCAGGGCGTAAATCTGCCAATAACTAAACGGCAGCAGGACATTCTTCATTTGAGTATGCTATTGTATGGCTAAAATAAACAACCGATTCGATCAAAGATGCAGCAAATATATTCAGTGAACACCCAGCTGTGCTCCGAGGTGTCCTCCATGTTCGTGCTGGCTTGTACAACACCACCACGAAGAAGTACAACGCTTAATTCTGACAGCGGCACTACCCAGATCAAAGCGGGTGACCCTTATCTACAACTACTGAAATCAGAAAATTAATACGAATGCAGAAGTCTCCGGTCAGTTTAGATTAGAAAGCGTTACTTTAAAACAAAGCAAGTGCAAATCTAATCCAATTACACTGATGCTATCCATCGGCATCTCTTGATGCTGAAATCAGCTTCCTGCAGCAAATGAGGCTTTAAAGAGAAGAGAACCAAATTCGGGATGTCAGACTTGGGAAGCGATTGACTGTTCCCTCGTGCAAACTCCAGTTCTGTCAGCTCCTGTCAAGGAAGGCTGCTTCTTTTCTATTGAGTTCACAAATTCCTGACATTTACAGATGAGAATTTGGCCTTTAATTGAGATTTCTCCATAATTTAAAACCACCCAGCAGTGACTGCTACACACCACGCTGAATTTTCCAGGAGAGCTGCTGCTGTCAGTAAAAGAAACTTATTTATCTATCCCCAAAAGACGACATTAAAACCAGAATGAAGTAAGAAAACAAACAGGTAATTAAATTAGCATATTAGAATCTCATCTCCAAGTTCAGTATTTAACCTCAGTAAGATAAAATACTATTAAGACAGTGGCCAAATCAGGTCCCAAGTCTCACTTTTAGAGGAGGTTTTAGCTCCTAGTTCCAAACCCTATTTCTATTCCTAAAACATTTCATCATCACACCTCAGAACTAGACTGGAATTAAGAAATCCACGTACTCTGGCACAGTTTTGTGGCCCTGCACTGGCCCTTCAGTAAGTCTTATCTTCCTTGTACTGCGGTGAGCCCAGAATTTGAGACAGCACTCAGATGTGGCCTAACCAGTGCTGAGCAGAGAGGAAAGATTACCTCCCTTGACCTGCTGGCAACACTCCTAATGCAGCCCAGGACACTGCTGATATTCTTTGATGTAAGGGAGCACTACTGTCTCTGTCAGCTTGCTGCCCACCAGGACCCCAAGGTCCTTCTCCACAGAGCTGCTTTCCAGATGGTCAGACCCCAGTATGTACCGGTGCCTGGGGTTACATGTCCCCAGTTAAAGGGCTTTGCATTTCCCCTTTCTGCCCAATTCTCCAGCCTGTTGAGGCTCCTCTAAATGGTTGCATAGTCATCTGGTCTATCAGCCACTCCTTCCATTTTTGCATCATCTGCAAACTTGCTGAGGGTGCACTCCATTCCATTATCCAGATCATTAATGAAACCGTTGAACAGTATTGAACCCACTATTGAACCCTGTGATATACCACCAATGACTTGCCTCCAATTGGACTTTGTGCTGCTGATCACAACCCTCGGGACCTGAGCATTGTGCCAGTTTTCAGCCCATCTCACTATCCCCTTTATCTAACCCACACTTTCTCTACTTATATATGATGACGTTGCAGGAGATGGTGTGAAAAGCTTTACAAAAGTCGAAATAAACAACATCAACTCTTCTCCCTCCATTCAGCAAGCCAGTCACCTCATTGTCAAAGGCAATGAGGTTTGTCAAGCATGATTTCCCCTTCATAAATCCATAGTAACTACTCCAAATAACCCTCCTGCCCTTCATGTATTGGAAAGTGCTTTCTAGGATGTTTTTCTGCATCCCAGGGACTGAAGTTGACTGGCCTGTAGCTCCCCAATTCTTTTTTCCTGATCTTCTTGAGGACAGGAGTCAAATTAGCTTTCCTCCAGTCTTCAGGAACATTTCCCAGCTGCCATGACCATTCAAAGACCATTGAGTGCCCTCACAATGACATTAGCCAGCTCGTTTAGCATTAATGAGTGCAACCTGTCAGGCCTCATATACTTCAGTAGATCCAGTCTGTTTACACGTTCCCTAACCTGGCCTCTTCCACCAAGGTTAAGTCTATCTTGCTCCAGATTTTCTTTCTGATTTCAGGAGTATGGGATTCCTCAAGGCCAGTCTTACCAATAAAGACCGAGGCAAGGAAGGCCACAAGTACCACAGCCTTCCTTCTTCATGTTGTTTGTCACAAGTTCCCCTGCCCCATCCAGCAGGGCAGGGGGCAGCCTTTTTTCCTAGTCTTCCTTTTGCTGCTACATAGCTGTGGAAGCCTTTCTTCTTGCCCTTCACATCCCTTGCCAGATTCAACTCCAGAGGGGCCTTGACTTTCCAAGCACTACCCCTGCAATATCAGAAAGCAACTCTATTCTCCTTTTTGGTCATCTGCCCCTGCCTCCACATCTTCTACACTTTCTGTTTGGGGTCAGTTAGGAGATCCTCGCTCATCCAGTGCAGGCCTGTGCTTAACTTTCTGCTTGTCAGGATGGGCTTTTCTTTAGGTCTTCCATACAGAGACAAGGTAACGCCCCAAAGAAACATCTTCAGTACCAGCAAGTTAACTCAGACAGATCTGAACTTTGCAGTGAATATTTCTCCAAAACAACAAAATGCTGCTAAGGAAAAGCTGTTTTTCAATCACACCGATATGAAATCAACACCAAAATAACAATACACACTGCTGTTCATGAACTGTTTTCTTTCTGAGCATCCTATATATTTTTCCTGGGTAACACTGACCTTCATTGTGCCAGCTGATGTTTCAGTATAATCTCATATTGTTTTTTTCATGCCTTAATTATACCTTATGGGTCCTTCTGCAACAGGCTTTGACTGACTCTTTCAAAGAACACAAAAAGCAGCTTTTAGAAGAAAGTACTTCCACAGAAATCAGTTTGTAGCTCTTCTGCTGGGAAATAAAGCAGCTACTTAGAAGTGTCTTAGGACAGGAATCTTACTCATTGAACAAAAATATCTACAACATTTAGGCCTCCAGCAACTTTAAGTGATAGCTTTAAAGTAATACAGTAAAGGCAAGTCAGGATACATGCAACTTTTATTTTAATAATTAGACAAATACAGGAAAATTTGCAATAATCTATCAAAAACATATCAAGAACCGGAAAGGTGTTTAAAAAACATTCACATTCAATTCAGATTATGTACAAACCAGTGTTTGTAAAAAAGCAAACAGCAAATGCTTTGAGTGTAAAATAATTCCATTCTAGATCATGTGTCAGCGTTCCCAATGACCAAGTTACCACAGTCTATTAAATACACTTCAACAGCATCGTTGCCAAAGGTAATTTTTTTTTTTTTTTGGTGTAAAATAAAGCATTTTGAGAAGTTTTGTTACACAGTACCATCCACCCAAAATATACTTCTGCATATTTAATTCTTGAGTGCACTAATAGCAGAAGTGTTGTCACCTCCAGGTCCAGAGTACGTATCTACATCTCTATAGGTACAGATATATATCTATATATCCAAGAAGCACCAGTCCCCTAAGCCTGAAACAGTCACAGTCCTCTTTGTACACTGAGGAGATCAGCCATTTTTAGTGGAGCACAGCCCTTGATTATTTGGCCCAAAGGAGCCATCACCTGCCCAGTCAGAACTATTTTGAATGTGTTGCAATATCATGTGCATACCTTCAAGGCTCACCTCACACAGATGACGTTTGAATTTGCGTGCCATCGTAACAGCCACACATAGATATGACAGCATCATACACCTTTGCTACAAGACCAGCTTCCAGGGACCTTTCTTTTTTTTTGCTCTGGATTAAATCCCCCAAGAGAGAATAAAAAAAAAAAAAAAGAGAAATGATAGTGACTGTTTTTTAGGCAACTCTGTAACTGAGTATTATGTTTTCTCATATATTTCTTTGAAGCTTAGCCAAAGAAGGAGACTAATCACTGATAGAAGCTGAAAGGGGAGAGAAAGCTGTCATGATACCCAGTCTCAAAGCATGAATACTGAAACAGCCACACAACAGTTACCAGTCAGTCTGCTTGGGCACAAAGGAGATGAATCTAGCTACTAAGGTTACACAATAGTTTTCTCAGAGCTACAGTCTAATGTGTTGTCATTAACATGCTAATTTAATCATAATGAAAACTCTCTCAAAAATACAGACTACATATCAGATAGTCTTTCAGTTACACCAAACTAACAGAGCTGAAATGGTTCACAGTCTCAAATTAGATTGGTCTTTGAAGACATAGGAGAGAAAAGTGACACACCTTCAGGCTTATGTATTAACAGCCTAAATGTGAACAAAACTATTCTCAACTGAACCTTACAGACCCAAGTACCGAGTTGATCTCATTTGAAACATATGCTACCATGACTTGGTATAAGAGAGCAAATCTAGAAAATTTCACCTGGTTTTTGAAGGTGTAAGTAAGAGTTGGTAATAAGCAGTGTATTTTAGCAAATATTGGCCTGGGCTTGAAACGCAATTTCCTTTTTGGATTTATTTTGAGATTCAAATACATAAACTTGAACAGTTTTTGTGAATGTAAATTTTATAGTCTCCACCACTGTAACTCCACCCTAGCTCAGAAATTAAAACTTCAGGATACAAGCAGCACTGGAGAGTAGAAGACCAGCAATTTAGTGTTTGAAGATTCTGAGCTCTTTCTTAGGTTGCCCATCTAACACCCATTCAAGTATGTGGAAAGGTTTTTGTACATTTCTATAGATTCTGAAGCAACTCTTCATGGAGCTAAGGCTCCCATGGAACATAGTTAAACCAAACCCCAAACAATAAAGATGACTGCTGTATTTAAGTAACAACTCTTAACTAAGAGTTGGATCAGAGATGCAAACAGATGCTGGTGATGCCAACTATTAGCAAACCCGTTCTATACAATGAAAGAATAGTTAGGATGCCAAATAAAACACACAAGGGAATTTTCTTAGATATAATGCTCAAGAGACAAATTACAACAGTATTAAAAAAACCCAACTCAAAGTCTTGTAAAAAAAAACCAAAAACAACCAGAGAAAAAAGACCCCAAAACAACCAACCTGTTTTAAGTCAGGCTTCATTGCAGCAAAATATGGAACAGTGATTTAGGCTAGAAAAATACAAGCAAGTTTGACTAGAAAAGTCAGTGTAAGCAGTTTTGATATGGTTAATTTATTAACGCTATCCACGACAAATCGACACAGAAATGAGATGAATAAAAGTAGTTTAGAGGAGACAATATATTTTATGAAAATGTAAATGCTAACACTACAGTTAGCAAGTCATACTGGAAAAGAGACAGACATTTCCAAGGACAATCAAAGTAAGCCTTTCTTGGTTTTAAAGCAGATTTATACATCACAGCCTTTCTTCCCTTATTTGGGCAATGGTTGGTGAGCATCTGTGATGTCTCAGTCCCTTGAATCTATAGGCACTGAAACAAAGCTCCAGAAAAAAGGTAGGAGTTTGCATCAGAATTTTGACAGTTGTTCTACTTGGCAAGGACTTCAGTATCAAGATGAAAATAAAATGGAATGCCCGTCAATAGTATCCACTCCCCATGCTTCCCTCATCAAAAAATGACTTGTATAGAGTAAGAGCCTTCGGCAAAACCGACTTCATCTCGCACAAGTCTCATTTCCAAGCAATTATTCATAAACGAGTTCTTTCAAATGAAGAAAACAGAGTTTAGCAGTTTTAACATTTGAAACAGTTCTTTTTCTTATAAGAAGTTCAGAATTTTGTATCTCCTTTTCAGTGAGTTTGAGCTGTCTTTCATTTCTCCAGTCTTCAGTTCCTCACAGGAGAGGTAAATAAAGTGAAGAGGGCCACAGGTTTTGCTTCTTGGTAACATGAAGTAATGTCTCACCTAACTTAAGCATCCTCACTAATAAAGATACTGTATGGAAAAAAAATCCCTGCTCAACCTGAGGTGTCAGATGGTCTAGTGACCAATACTTCAGGTTAACAGAACTGTAAACCATGTTTTTGAAGGGGACAAATTTGAGTGATGCATTAGAAGTTCTTCCAATAGCACTCTGGCCACTAGATCTGGTAAGCTCAACTCCATCTGCGAGTGTTGCAAATGTCTATTTATCAATGAGAATTTCAATAGAAAGAACATATACGAACAATGCAGTCCATGCTGTTAGGGACTGTTCTCAAACACAAGGTTTGAAATGGTGTTCTAGCAAACTGATTTGCAAAATCACAAAGAGTAAGTTCTGAAATTGCTTTTTAATATAGGTTACTAACCTTTTAGAGTCTAAGATCCAATTTAGGACATCATAGTCCACTAATGACAAATAATTCAGTCCAAGTCTAAGTAGCTACATAAATTGGAGCAGGTATAAGGAAGGTGCATTCCATGCTTGAGGATACAAAGTATTAAAACTGAGAAGAAGCTCTACTTCCAGTGTGAAAAAACAAAGCTTTTAAATTTACTAAACCAAGCACGCTCAGGCACAGAGGCTATGAAGTGGTGGAGCACTCTCAGAGTGACAGTATTTTCTCCCTTTGTTGAATTGCTACAAAGTCCTTTCTTATTACACAAAGCAGAGTCAGGACTCCACTGTCAAAAAATCACTGCTGAAGAAGTCTGAACGGGGCGCTCGCGCTCTCTCTCTCCAAGCGGTTTACAGGGACAAGTTCCATGTGATTTGTCAGCTTCCTCTGTTAACATCAAGGAAGTCATGAGCACCCTTAATGCTGTGAAAATAATCAAGCTGTGGCAAGAGATCACATTGCTGGTGGAAGCATTAGCAATTTTCACACAGGTGGTCCTTACCAGAGACATGTGTATCAGATTGCCTCTGATACAATAGCAACCGGTTTAGACCGGCCATCGGGAAGAAGCCACTTTCATACCGGAAAATTCATATGGTGCCCAGTGCAGCAGTAGTCTCAGGAAAAAAAAAAACCAAAACACTATTGGAGGAAGTTGTAATGATTCAGGCTTGGAATCTTGAGTATTAAACTTCAGTCTCACTTGAGAACAGAGGGAAAAACATTTTCCTCCTCCCAGATTTGCTACAAATATCCACAGAATACCAGCATCAAGTGTGCTAGATATAAAACTGATGGAACGCTAGCTGGTCCATAAAGGGCTGCACCAAGTTATCTGTAGCAAAGTAAAAAACTAGCCCAAAGGTTATGGAGATTGGAAGAGCTGGTAAGGCCTTCTTAAAGATGGCAAGAAGCAGAAGTGTAAGGCACAGACCCTGAGGGAAAGAAAAAAAAAAAAAAACCACAACAAAAAACATAGTGAGAAATTAGGGAACTCACTCTGACAAGCAAAAGATTATATATGTATATATAAAAACATTAATCCCCATAGAAATGCAAGATTTAACTTATGTCTTCCTAAACATAAGGCTTGAGTGACAGATGTACAGCCAATGAAGACCACAGTTACAAGCCCTCATCAGTTTTCAGTCTGGCCACCAAATGAATAAATTTCAAAGAGAAAAAATGTAGCAGTTATGACTTTGTACTTGATGAACAATAGAAACTATCCCTTTTACAATATGACATTATACTCACAATTAATATGGCTACAAAGCATGCTAAAGTTGTATTCCAATCCCCACTTGCTGTTGCAGAGGCTTTGCCAACAAGGACACTGTAGAAAATGAAGTCTCCTAAACCTAGTTTTACTCCTCCTGCAAAAGTGAACATAAGGCAGCATTAAGTATCACACAGTCTATTACTATTACATATCAGTGTCAGAGAATAAGATTTACATTAAGTATCAAGAAGATTTGCTAGTAAGAACATTTTATTTTCAAAACTAGTACCACTTCTGCATTAAGTGAAAAACTCCCATGAAACAAGATGGCTTAGGAACATCACACCGTTCAATTAATTCATCCTATAACTAGAATTTTTCTATACTCCCAGTCTCCTGTACATACAAATGAGATATATGCAAAGTCAGATATTTGCAATTGTATTTGTTGTTGGGTGGTTCACTTTTGGTTGTCATGTCATATTCAACGGAATATTGAAGTACAATTCCTTTAAGCTGGCTGAGGGAGCAGGAAAACAAGTAAGTACCTTGCAGATGTTGTTTTATTTGCCAGTTAGAAACTTATATGCAGCAAAATATTCTACTGCTCTCGCAATTTTCCTACAGAACTCTTATTAAGGTAGTTCTAAAAAGCACTTGTGTAAATTAAAGGTCATATCACAGAGGCCAGAAACCAACATATTCAGTTCCTGATGTGAGGCTTAGGAAATCTCATGGCTTTTCTTAATGTCTCATTCTTTTAAACAGTAATTACCACCTTAGTAAGAACTCTGGAAGCACAATACTCAATTATTTCTGCAAACAAAATAATGAAGATTTCCTGAATGCCAGTTCACTTCCAAGCCAACACCAGTCCAAGATATTATGTCAGAGAGGCCAACATCAGGTCACCAGCTGTTTTCATTTGGCCTGTCATTTACATTGTCACCTGATTACAGTCCAGCCCCAAACTCAGTTCTAAGAGGAACTCAGAGCATCAAAACAGAGGTGTATGTCACATTCATCACTGGGGAAGAAAGGGAAAAAAGGAGGGGGAGGGAAAAAAACCCCAAAAAATGGGAAAAGAAAAAAAAAAGGCAGCCTCCAATATATGATTTAGAACAGTGTATTCATGAAAAGCTCTTAAGCACTAAAGCACCCTTTAACTGCTGAAACAAAACTTGGCTGCTTGCTTTCAGTGTGACAGAACAATAAGCAAAGGCAACTGTAGGTAAGTCATTCCACACAAGCAAACTCTCCAAATTTCAAATAAGCTGCTCCAAAACTTCTAGTAAACTAATGCTGGCTGACAAGTTTGACTGGATTGCTGCACATCATCTATCATTACTACTTTCTGTAGGAACACAGGAAGGAGAAAATTATTTTTCTGGCCAGACCAGAGTTTTAGTTGATCAGTTAACTAACTAAAATAGCCCAATTCCTAAAATTTTTGTGTCTTAATGTTATTTTTCTAAGCTCTAGAAATGAAATAGATTTGCAACACACTACCTATGGAATTTTGGAGAAAAAGTAAATTCTAAAATTTTTCTTAAAGTAGAAGTCTCTGTATTTTTCAACAGAAGAACATCTGAGAATCAGAGGAAGCAGCTGCACCTGCTAAATATGTCAGCATCACATAGGGAGAGCAGTTTATTAAATAGACAGGCAGACCCTAATTTATTTAGAGCTTTGCAAATCTAATAGCAGCTTAAATTCCAACTGGAAATCCTAAGTCTGTTAAAACAGATATCTGACTATTGATGTCATATACTCTCCAAAGATACTGCACCTCAGCAACATTCTGGAGAAGAATAAGCAAGCCTATGGCATTCTGCATTCATTTCAGTCTCCAGTTAGGCTTTAAATATTGCTTTCTACAGAGTGGATTACAGTAGTTTAAATCTTGAAGCAAAAAACATTGATGACTGCATTTACAGGGCCTAAAATCCAAAAGAGGTGACGCACAGTAGAACGCTGCGGGACAAAGACAGAAGCTAATGCAACTGACTGTATAATGGTCTGAAAGCAGCTTGTGCTATTCAAGTTTTGAGTCTGTGTATGAAACCAAAGATCAGTTTGGACATTACTCACTCCTGCACCAAAACCGAAAGCTACCAAAGAGCAACTCCATCTATCTCTATGAGGCATGTCAGTATCGATCATGAGCAAGAGCAGCTCTTCAGCATGCTATTAGCTCACAATGTACTATATCTGTGCAGTCAGGATGAGAAAGACTAACTAACTTGAGATGTATTAAGTCCTTCATACACAGTGCTCCATACTCACGTTCTTCAGGGTCTTCACTTGTTTGAGAGTTGCTGGGTAGAGCCTGAACAGCAGCACGCGATTCAGGTGTTGATTCAATGGGTCCTATTCTATTATCCCTTTGCTGCTGCCATTCCTGACTGAAGCCACCATCATCTGCTTCAGCATCTTCATTCTGAGTCTGGTTTGCCGGAGCTCAAAGGAAGAAAGGCATTTAAGACCTCCTTCAAAAGTGTGCCCTCTAAAACAAGACAATCTCTCCGCATGTAAGATCATAAAATAATGAGGAAAAAAGAGGCATTTCATAAGATTTAGTGATATCTAACATTGGCATACACCACTACAAAACATTTTCACTTAGGATTTTAACATTCATTTAAAAAAATCAGGAGTCAATGTGCACTCTGCAGTCACAGCATCTACATGTTGCACTCAAGTTCTAGTACTGAGTGCTTCAGCGTAACAGAGTGGAAGTTCTGTGGTGACCTAATTTAAACATCACAGTTTAAGGAATAAACTCTCATCTAATATTTCATTAGCTTCTTTAGTCAACATTGACAACTTCATTTTTCAGTAAAATAGAAAACTTTACTGAAAGTTATATACATACACTCCTCCTCAAGTATGTTAAATTCAGAAACTCTGCTCCAATACACATAAAAAAACCCAACCCATGTTTTAAACACTAGCTGCATAGCCAAGAGGGCTAGACACATTTCTGTTTGATACAAGTATAAATGTGTTAGCATTATACTGTATCATCCCAATTTAACAAGCAATTGACCTCAGTCCGTAGCTGTCTATTGAGAGTCATTTCACCTCCAAGATCCTGGACCTCCAAAAAATGAATGTAAGAACATTAACAACAAGTACACAATTTTTGAAGTCTTAACAAATTGATCATTCCTAATAAGGTCTCCCTGCTTTCACTCTTCGACAGCAACCAGGACTTAAAAAGCTAAAAGTCAAGTATCCATGAATATGTATTCCACTAAAATTACAACTATAAAGGCTACTCAAAGAGAAACTCACCTTGTTTATGGTAAGTGGAGTTTTTGGAAGCTTTCCGTTGGGCTTCTGGATCTTCCTCAGCCATGTTCACTAGCCATATCATTGTTGCTATTAAAAAAAAAAAAAATTTAAAAAAGGATAATCAAAACCACCAGCATAGCTAATCATCAAATATATGCAATTCTGAGATTATAGATTCATAGAATGGTAGAGGTTGGAAGGGACCTCTGGAGATCATCAAGTTCAATACCCCTGCCAGCACCGTAACACCCAGGGCAGGCCACACAGGAACAGATCCAGACGGGTTTTGAAAGTTTCCAGAGAAGGAGACTCCACAATCTCTCCGGGCAGCCTCTTACAGGGCTCTGTCATCCTTGTAGTAAAGAAATTTTTCCTCATGTTGAGGTGGAACTCCCTGTATTCCAGTTTGTGGCTATTACCTCTTGTCCTATCACAGGGCACAACTGAAAAGATAATAGCCTCTTCTACGTGACACCCACCCTTCAGATATTTGTAAACATTAATAAGATCCCCTCTCAGTCTTATCTTCTCCAGGCTAAAGAGCCCCAGGGCTCTCAGCTTTTCCTCATTAGAGATATGTTCCAGTCTTTTAATCATCCTCACAGCTCTCTGTTGGACTCTCTTTAGTATTTCCCTGTCTCTTTTGAGCTGGGGAGACCAGAACTGGACACAATACTCCAAACGTGGTCTCACGAAGGCAGGGTAGAGATACTTGCATCAATCTGTTCTTTTTACCTTATTTTAGAAACAACTATCTTTTGCAACAGGCAATTTTACTCTCATCAAAGCACAGTAATATCTGGAACACAGCCAGTACCAGCCACAACAGACATTTACAAATTTACTTCTATATATGAAGCCTGCTTTGAAAATCTGAATCAACAATTTCTTTACTTTTTTTCCATTAACCAGTTCTTTTATCTGCAAGTAAAAAGGTCTATTAAGATTGGTACCGAGGTACCTCAATGCAGAGGCAGTATCTGCATCAAAGTTAATTGTGCTTTGTCCCCACCATCACAAAGAATTTTCCAGTCTGGAGGTAACAAAATGCTGTCCCACTTAGCCGACATATTTTAATTCAAGTTTGTGGTTTCTCAGCGTTAATCTCTCCTCCTCCCACAGAACAGAACAGGCAGCTATGAGTAGTATCAGTCTAACACAGCAAGAGTGACAGATGAAGAAACCGCTCCCCTTTCTCCTCTGTAAACTCATCTCTGAAGCTGCCGGTCAGTCCACAGCACACTGCCTGCTTCTAAATACAGGCCCTTCTGGAGCACCAATAGCATAATGACTTAAAATAAACCTGTTTCACTGTTTATCCATATGATTATGACTAGCAACAAGGAACTTCAGAAACAGTGGAATTATGTACTAATTGATAAATAGGTCCTAACAGCAATTTGTATTTAGTAGGTTAGTTTTGCAACTGCAGGGAGAAATGACATATCAAAAAAGACAAGTCCTGGAAAAAACAGTTCTGTAAATCAATCTCTCCCTGACAATTTCTCCCTTTCCTTCTAGTAACACACAGGTTATTTAGGCACCGAGAGCTGATAAGTATCTTCTGAAAGCAAATATTCCCTTTGAATAGGATTAATTCACAGCTTAATGACGTACTTCTTTGGCCCAAACAAGGCGTATTACCATTCTTTTCTTTTCATATTTTCTAACCAAACACACTGGGTTTTATCTTGAAAGATCTTAGCCAGAAGATTTTACACATTTTTGAGTAAACAGTGAGAAGAGAGAAACTGAGACCCAAGTGAACAGACTAAGAATTCCAGCTGACAAGCACCATGTTAAAAAACAGAAAAATGAGAAAAATCACAGGAGCTGAGTGGGTGATTTTTAAATTTTTTTTAACAAAACATACTTACAGGAGTAAATAAGTGCTGGGAAGAGAGTTTCATTCCTCTCTTGAGCTGTTTCAACTAGCATACGAAGAGGACCTTTAGGACATAGGACAGCAACCAAATCTGAAAGGAAGTGTGAACAGATCTTATATCACAGCACACATACTGATAAAAGAAGGTTTTTCTGTAATACCTGCAGAGACTGGAATAAGATAAAATGCTACTTTGAACATTGGCTTCTGAGAGCTCCATGGGCCACAAGTCAGTATCCTACAGGAACAGCTTTGAATATTTTCAGTTATACAACCTATTTTACATACTACTATAATATGTAAACTGTAAATATGCATATAAAAAAAATGTGATGTTCCTCACTTGTATCTGTGTTTGTATGTTAACTTGCAAGTTGAAAGAAAATAATTCACAAAAGCTACTGTCTGACTAACATCTTAGAAATACAAGCTTGCTTTTTATTATCAAAGCTTTCCTTAACCCAAGTTTAATGCTAAAACAAATTTTAAGACAACAGGTGAGGCTTACATAACTTCTGTGAAGTAGGCATGATTGCCAATTTATTCTCACTTGCAAAAAAAAAAGTGAACATGCATGTGAAGAGGAAAAAAAAAAAATCAGGTTTATTAAGCATTGTGGAAAAATGCTGTGTTTGCATAGATGTGAGAGCCATTCAAAGCCTATTTAGCATAAGAACAGAAGCTTTTTGTTACTTCCCTCAATTTTTGTTCATGGGACAGCACATGAAACTGGGTGAACAAGTAAAAACTGACCAAAAAGCAATCACTTAACAAAATTGGATGACTCTACAAGTTACTCACACAGATCAAAGTACAGCATTAAGAATGCCAGATGTTCCATTTGCTTTCTCACCTGAGTGTTGGTGGTTGGTTAATGAAATGTGCAGCTCCACAAACCACCTCACCTCCTTTTCCCCTGTCTTGCATATTTGTGCAGGGAGCTGTAACACTTACATATTAAGCTTTCTACCACGTTTTGCAGTTGTCCACTCACTGCATGTCTTTAAATTAATTTGAAAGAAAATCTGACACCAAAAGGAACAGCTGACTTGTCAGGAGCTGTATGTTTCACAGAGCAGGTCTCCTGCATCTGAGCGACCTGTCCTAGCATCATTGCTGGTCCTGCTGAAGTAAAGAGTTCTTAGTGTGGGGTCACAGGCTTTGAAATTCACCTCCCCTTTACTCAAAACAACCATGTTATGGTCTTGGAATATGATCTGAAAAGCAATTCTGTTTTGCAATCACTGAATGAAGGCTGTATGTTCAGAATACTCAGATTTGTTCCAGTCGTATGAAGGGTGGAAGTAGGGATGAGAGATGGGAAGGTCTTCTTAATGTGCCTTATGATCCATGAGCATACACATGAGGGACATTCTTCCTCCCTCTGAAGGAAGAGGACACTCAGTGAGTGCACTCACCCTGCACTTCTACAACTGGACAGATTCTCAGTTTTTACCACTATCAATGACTTTCAGAGTGTGTATTCATCACACATGCTTCCAAAAAAGTTCATGTTATGAGCATGTTTTCATGGACACACTTAGCTGCAATGTTTTAATTATGCCTAAGCAACTGGATTTTAGTCTTGCCTGGGAACTAAATCAGTACTTGGGATACAGAGCGATCTTCTTACCAGAAGTGTCCAGTGCCCTCTAAAGCTTTATGAAAAAACTACATCTCAGTATCTCAGTCATTATTCTGAAAAACTATAATATGTGATAATTAAAACGAGTTTTCTTTTTATTTAAAAAAAAGAAAATCAAGGAAACAAATCTCCCAACTACATCCTTCTAAATGTAAAATGACTTTTAGCAATGAAAACTGATTTTAGTCCTTCTTTGCTTCCTTCCCATTCTATTATGATATGTAGATCAGGGTGTTGTTTTGATGTCCACAAATTTGAGCAATTCATAGTTTGGGCAGATCTATATCTGTATGGGACTGTAACCAAACAACAAGCTCCTAAATTCTGAATGTACAGCAGTTTTCAAGGATTCTTGGGGAAAACGAGAAGGCAGAAGCTCTCCATGTTCATAGAAGAGATCAAAATGGCAACATAGATCTTTTATCTCCTCCTCTCTTGAATTACTTCAATTCTCCTCACCAAAGAATCTAGAAACTCCAGAAAATATGAGGAAAGATGGCATCACAGAGTCACACAACATCCTTAGCTGCAAGGGACCGATCTTGGTTTAGATCACAATCTTATTTCTAAGGTCTGTAATCACCTTATCCACTGCTTTGGATGATACCCACTCCACACATACTTTTTCTGGTTTTTTAAGGTCTAGTCAGACCAACAGAGAAAAGTCAGGGAATAGAAGAAATTCTCACCATAATACCTGTTACCATGCCTTGCCCCAGACCTTACCATAAACTGAAATGACAGCCAGGATCAGCCATGCAGTCCATTCAGGAAGGTACTTAATGAACACCAAGGCCATGAGAGCACTTATCATAATGAGATATGCCTGCTGGAGCCGAAGTGGACCCTTCCAATGAATGCAAATCATTCCCACAACACCAAAGTTCCAGATTATGAGTGCCACCGTAATGTAGTCCATGGCAACGTTGTACGTCTTAAAAACCTCACTGGAGAAAAAAAAATGGAAAAGAATATGGACTGCATTAGCTTAAAACAATGGAAACAAGTTACAGTTACAAGCTTCAGAATATATATTTTAAATTTCATATTCAATGTAGTGGCACAAGCGTAAAACTATTCTTCACAAAGGGTATAATTTTACCTGTGTTTGCTTCACACCAACTCTTTAACTTTTCTGAAAATTTTCATTAATGTTCTATTTCCTTCTCAAACAAGAAATAAACAGGAAAGGCCATTACTGTAAAAATGGTCATTTTGATTAGGCTCATGATTTTTAAAAATCAGAAGAATAAGAATTTGTGAGGTTATAACAGATCTTCAAAGGCATGTAAACAGTTCTCTCTCTACTTACCTGCCACCTGTGAAATAGAAACACTTGGTTAGCGTCGAAGTAAAATATACATGGCTACTCTACTTTATTCTTTGTCACAAACACAGAAGTAAAAAGCCTTCTGTTTTGGATTAATCCTGTCACTCTGCCACATCAAATACTATAAACTAATTAAGATTCCTAACAAGTAAAACCAAAACAGACAAATATGTTGTCACCAAGCCACAGGCAATTTCTGATCTAGGGAAGAAACCATTCTGATGGCTTTTTGTAGATTCTGCTACTACCATCTTATCGAGCCACTATGAACTTTACAATGTGCATGATACCTTCCTTCAGGAAACCTGTCTTCTGCAGTTATTAAATGGCCTTGGAGATGTGTAGTGTTAACAAGATGCCCCTGACTACCATCAGGTATAATTGGTCTATAAACTCCCTCCTCACTCACTGGATCTCTGCAAAAAGAAGGCAGCACTGGTACGAGGCAGCAGGGACAAGCGAAGGAAAGCAGAGTATCGGGAAAGCCTCCAGTCCCTTCGATCACACACTCACAGGAGAGTGCCAGCTCCAATCCAAACCTGAAGGAAGTGAGGCTGGCAGCTTGTCTCCATTCTGGCTGCACCGCACTTGTGCGGCACACATTGCTCTTTGGATTTCAAATGTCGTTATTAAGGTTAGAGAAAACACTGACCAAAAAAGGCAGCACAGATCACTTCTGACAAAAATTAATGACTGAAAGAACACCATTTTCTTCCCCTAGAGAACTAATTAAATAAGCTTTTTCAAAGACAAGTGTATCTGTCATCAAGTGGCACAAAAATACACACAGCAGAAAAATTTCATGGCATAATTCTCGTTACAAAACCTGATGAGGTTGCTCATTTTAGAGGATATTGTGTATTATGTGCAACTCTTCTTGTGGCCTGGATAAAGGCATGCTTCCAAATTTGAAAAGAAAAAACACTGAACATATTTTGGTGAGAGAGTAGCTTCTTTTCAGATGGCTCTTTTCTGCCATTCCCATGCAAACAGCCTTTGCATCTACAGGCCACCTAAGCTATGATGTAAACAACTGTTCTTGAGTCATATGGCTATGAAAAATTAAGTTATCAGAAGATATGCCAGCAAAATAAGATACCCTGATTATTCTAAGCTACCAGCTCATTCTGGTGATGCATGTGATGGACAGCTTCTGTACAACATCAAAAGCACTATAAATCCTTAAGTATTTTTTATGTGTATTTCTATGAACATATATAAAAATAAAAAATGTACTGCAATAGCTTATTAACTATCCTTCTTAAGAGTCAAGGGCGAGTTCTAAAATACATACCTACAGAAAATGCTATGTTATAAATTACTTATTAATGCTTTAGTTCACTTACCCCAGGTAGATGAATGAGAAAAAGAAAAGCAGCAAAAGAGAAGAAATTATAAGCCAGCCATGGATCACCTGGAAAAAAAAAAAAAAAAGGTTTTTTTTTGGTGTGGGTTTTTGTTTGTTTGTTTATTTGTTAATTTTTTATTTTAAAGTTAGTATCTACTGTAAAATGCTTTTGTTTCCCCTTTTGATTAAAGCAAGAAAATGATATTCAGATCTCTCTCTCTTCGGTTGTTGCTAAATTCACATTTGGTTACACATTATTGTATTTCAATCCACATTAAGGAATTTTAAGTGCTTTGTGGTTTTTCAGGAGAGGTTCTATACAATGAAAACTACTGTTTGTATATTTTTAGGCCATTTTGATAACAGAGCACAAGTGGCCAGCATTAACACCGATGGAAAACATGATTCATTTTTGCACAATTAAAGAGCCTGCTATGATTCTAAATCATTTTCAGGATACAGTTATAGAATTAAATGCTGGAACCCAAAAAAACCTTCAGTGCTTATCTGTTGGAATTCAGAATTATGATGATGACACAATCCATAATTTCGATACAAGAGCAAGCATACAGCCCAACAAGGGAATAAAAACCAGTTTGGGGTTGTAATCTGAATGGATAGACATAGATTTAGTCTTGGAACTGGTGGGAGCTCAGAATTTGCACTCACAGAAGTGCATACCACTCTTGAATATTACTGTACAAAATACAAAATTTAAAATTGAAGAGCCTTGTACCTTTGGTAATCTCTGACTGAGAATTAAACTTATTTGGGAATTTGTCAAATTCCCAGCACAGAATCTTATACATGACCAAACCAGTCAGAAGTAATAATCTAGAAAACTAAGCTGCATAAGAAATCCTGCTTCAAATAGAACTGCTCAGTGGAAAATTAACTGGTTAAACTAGCTATATAAGTACACCAGAACAAAGTATTCAGAAACTGTTTAGAAATTGTGCTAAGGCATTTCTCTTCTTCTTAAAAATATGTAGTAGAATGCATTTTATGCTATAGTTTTTTAAATATTTTGCAGAATTTAAAAGTAAAGACCATATGGGCACAGATTAAAGGAATCACATGTATGTGGGGCAAATTAAGCCTCAAAAATCCAGCAAATTAAGACTCAAGATATTAGTGTGTAATTCAGTACATTTAGTCCAATACTAATTTTTTCATAAGATTTTTTAAACTTCTCAGCAATTTTTGAAACATCCATTCTCCTCCTTCACACTGTCTTTCAAATCAGGCTGAAATTTAACCTTCAGCCTAACGAAACCTGTCCTTTGACTTGCTAATCTAGAAGATTTACTTTTCATATTTGCAAGTGTATTCTCAAAAAGAATTAAGAATTTCCCACATGTAATAAGCATGATTCCTGTAAAAATGCCACAGGAAAACTGCTAAAGTATCTGCCCTCGGTCCATCAAACTGTTACCACTCACAGCAAGTTAGGGGCGATGTGTGTGTTTGTGTATGTAAAGGGAACATTCTGAAGCTGAAGACTGATAGGTATGTAAAACAGAATCCAACTTTCAAACAACTTGTAAAGCTACGTATATATCCAAGTAGTGACCTAACAAGAGTAATTTTATTTCTCTGTGAAACTAGTTGAAACCATTTTATGTAAATGGCAAAGCAAGCTGTGTCACTTTTTAAAATGACAACATGACTTCTAGCTGTAGATCTACTTAAGAGTATAATCACTTGAACTTTCTTACCACTTAAGAAAATAACATGAATGTTAAATACTAATGTTTCATTCTAGTAAAGATTGAAATACTAACAATGTTAAACACCAAGGCCACAATTCAGCAAATGCTTACACGCACTTTTACAGTTACTGTCAATAGTACTAAAGGAGGTAGTTTCAAGAGCTGACAGAAGTTGGCATTTTACAGACAGTTGTTTCTTTTATTCCCAGCATGTATCTCATTTGCTATAGCATTTTCCAGATCACCGGCCTCTTTTCATGCAAGTAATTTTTTCCAAAGTATTTCTTGTAAGTTTTGGGCAGCACTTTCCTAGCAGGATACCATGACAGGTTCACTGCCTTCTAATTAAATAATTTTCACTCTTAATTTGACAACAGCTTCAACACTAATTGATTGCTGGTACAGAGATGGCTTTGCCTGCTACAACTTGAATAAAAACTGAGGATTGCAGAATGCAGAGAATTAAAATGAGCTACAGCAGCCAGACTTTGGTTAGGCAGACTAAACCAACGAAGAATGCAGAGAATAATAAACTCTATTACATAAAGAAAAGCCAGTCAAATATAGAAGATGCTTTGAAGATGCTGCTTCCGGTTTAAGAGCTAGAATCAAGAACGTGCTTAAGTTATCATGTACAGAAGAAACACAGAAAACTAACAGCACTGAAAATGAAATAGTTATTTCCTTTCTTCAAAGGAGTTTTCAGATAAAAATCTTGTGAGATAAGTAAGTTATCACTACCACCTAGAGGCCTAACCTTCTTTCATTTAAGTTCCATTCCCCAAAACCTAGACTACATTCTGCATGTAAAATAGAATTTGATGGACAGGTAGCTACATTTTACATCATTCTGATATAGCAGCACAGAAATACTCAGTTAGCAATTCTAAAAATAAGTTAATTATTTCTTTTAATTAGCATCAAATATAACTTCTGTTGATTAATCATTCTTAAGGTTTAGTTACAACAATTATTTTTGTTAGGAGAACGTGCAGTGCTTTGTAAGGTGAAGAGGGCAGCCAGAAATGTGAAAAACTTTGTATAAACCAGTTGATGCCTTCAGCACTTGAGGAGAACTGACTGACTGCCGAAGAATCTAGCTGAAGTACATCAGTCATTTGATTTCATTAGAGTGAACAGAGTTGGCAGTTTAAAAAGAAAACTTTGTCGGTTCAGATTCAACACCACATCGTAGTAAAAGAGAAGGTTCATACTTTAAAAAACAAGCTATATGCAGATTCAGGCAAAAATCATTTCCCCCACTGCTTCACAAGTACTTTGTAAAGGGGCTTCACCCACAGCCATGAAGACCAAAACCATTTTTCTCTCTTGAAAACAAAACAAAGTAGAGCAAAACTTTATGCCAGTGCATGGATCCCACTGCTTGTTTTACAACTAGGAAACAGATTCAAGGTTTTGGCTGCACATTGTAAACTTTTATCAGGCCAAGCCATGTCAAATGGGTCAACACTAAGACCAAAAGACAACCAGGAATTTTCATTAACAACTCTTCCCAGGCAGGTGGCACTGCAATTATTTATGCTAAGCCTGGACTTGCCTGGATTACATCATTATTTGATTGACGTCTTTCAAAAAGGAGCCCTAAAGGTTCTGTGTTGGCTGTAAGGACAGTGCCTGATATGTACAGCCACACACATCATGGCACTGGGAGGCTTCTGCACTGGGGGAAGGGTAGGGGGAGGAGAGCCATAAGACTAGGTCTGTAAATTGTAGTTCTTGACTACAGTAAGATTTCAGTACATGGTATATCTCACAGGGACAGGAAGCAATGCCACCCTAATCCTGACAAACAGCCCAGCAGCGTCAGCACTGGGCCTTTGCCTCCTTGTTGTGTCAAAGCAACAGAAGCCACAAAACTGAAACAGTGAATTGAATTGCCAATTCTACTTCTGTTGCTCACTCCTCCTTGACAACCCTTCATTTTGTTTCATCCTTGATAATCTGTACTAATAAATAAAACCAGCACAATTACTCAAGTCAATTATATTTATACTCACCTTGTAGCACCTATATTTGTAAAGCACAACCAGGAGTATGGTCATGACAATGATAACACTGATCATGATAGCCGCGTTGAGAATTGAATTCAGGGCTCTCTGTCCTACTGTCTCTGTCTCTTCTGTGAAAGGAGTGTAGATGCTACAACAACAAAGAGTCAACTGAAAAGCCACTCTATGCACAGATGTTTCCGATATGCGAGGCCAACATCAAATGAAATTGCAGTAATCTTTCAATTCAGAGCAACAGCTGTTTTCTACGTAGGCAAAATTTGAAAGGCAGCATAGTATCATATTAGAAAACTTTAAACAAAAAAAGCTCCTTGGAAGACTTGCCTTTCCTACATTCTTAGATTACTACCATTTTCTACTTTGTAAAACAAACAAAAAGCAGAAGTCGACACTGCTGGATACAATTACTCACATGCTATGCCTCTACCAGACTATTATTGCAGCTAGACCTTTACGAGCACACCATCTAGTGGCTTTAGAATGAAAGGATCCCCTGATTTTAACAAAACAATGCATGTGGGCTCACCTCTTAAAGAAATACAACAATCTGGAGAAAAAAACCCACTTCATTATGGGGAAGAGAGGGGAGGGAGAGGAGAAACACCAAAAGTAAAATCTCAATAAAAATAATTCTTTGATCAACCGTGGTAGCGAAAAAGAACTTTGTGCTTTATTGAAATATTTTATGACAGGCTTTTATTATAAGAACACTTCATAGACAAACGCACTTTGAATCATTTTGTCTAAACGTTTTCACAGTGGAACATTTAGATTGACTTGCTGCAGGTCTGACAGCTCAGTATTCTTCCTTTGTCTCCTTTCTCTCAAATCAGCTTTCACTGAAAGTGCTTTATTTTTGGCAATGATATTTTTGGGGGGAGAAGGAAAAAAAAAAAAAAAGAAGGGGGAAAAAAAAAAAAAAAAGACTTCTACACAGGTAATCTGCCAGGAAAGTTTCTGTAACTGCAACAGAAGTGACCCTCATAAAGCTACCTTCCTCCTGCATTTGAATTTCTTTATCAAACAGCACAGGCCGATCAGAATTTGGTATATATGTTATTTCATGTAAATGAGCAGGTTTTTTCCTTTTCCAAAATCTCTGTGTTGTAGCAGAGCATAATTGAAATGGCTTTAGCTCAGAATTGAGTTTATAAATACCATAGGGCAAAAGAAAGTATCAAAATGAGGACTGGGATTTGAATTAAGCAGTAACAACCAAGATATTATCCTGACTGGTCACCAGGCAGACAACAAATGTCAACAGAACCACAGATACAGAGTCTGGTATCTGGAACGAATAAAACAAAACTATCTTTGGGCTGGTGGAGTAGAAAAGGGAGGCAAGAGCAAGTTCACTGCTTGAATTAGACTCCTGAAGAAATGGAGAACAAAGAAAGTTATCTGAGTCCACTGAAAATATAGAGGGGGAAAAAATTGATACATACAGCTGTCCATCCTTGCGTGTATAAAAGCTGACAGACTTGATGGTTGCAACAACGACCACCATGCAAAGCGTGACAGGTACAAACAACATAATCACATGTTTTGCCCCGTATTTCAATGTCAGCTCCTCATCTTCTTCTTCGTCTTGCTCCACCACTTGCTGAATGTTGTTTTGTGGCTGTCCATTAGTCTCAGACTCAGGATTGTCATTCCTTCTGCGTTCACTATTATCGTGGCGACGTCTTTCACTGTTGTCATTCTGCAACACGTAAAAGCCAGTTTCCTCAGCAAGTATCCACAATCATATTCTTGTACGTTAAGTTAAAGATATTTTGAGGGGGAAACGTGTGAGGTAATATTTACGGTCATGAACACTTGCCAAAGCAAGGACTTAAACAGTAGTAATTAATTGTGCCACGTAGTTACAAAAGAATGGGAACACAGGGTTGTGTTAGAAGTACTTATATTAAAAACAGCAGCAGCATAAGTAGGCTGGTTGCTTATGACACCTTTCTTTTAAACTGAATTGAAAAAGCTGAATAAAGACAGATGCTTTTTCCCTTGCTCCTAACTACAGTTGATACAAGGCTGCATGACAGTAGGTTACGCAAAGCTTTACAAGAATTAACTCCATCTGTTCCTAGAAATAATGCCAAACAGACATTTATGACCCTAATGCCATGAAAATACCAAGAAAATGTCAACTTTCCTTACCATGTTACTCCCACTACAGCACACTAGCTATATTAAACTGGAGTTTCATGAGGTACTGTATTCTTGCATTTTTAGCGACAAGAATGACACAGAAATTGTGATCAAACTCAGGCAGGTCTCAGCCTTTATACTGAGACATGATCCCAAAGTTTTAGCGTGACAAGTTAAGTGTGCAGATTTTTTCTTTCCCTTCCCAAGGATACTGCTGCCACACCCTTTCACTAACATTGAAGAAATTCCACCACTCTTGTCAGCAAATATGAGAGAGCCTCCTAGCCTTCCTGATACTGCTCCATCAGACACCAAGGACATAATTAAAACACAAAGTCAGAGATAAACTTCCTGTGGAATTAAGATTAACCACAAGCAAAAACACAAATTGAGAATGCCATCTATAAGTAAATGATCAGTCCTGCACTCCTCCTGGTGTCACAAACCTTTTTCTTGCTCTACAAGCCCCATCAGCAGGGGGCACGCAGCCTTTTCTATGTTACCTGCACATACAGAAAACACAACAGGAGAGTAAGCCATGTTTCATGTGTTTTGGACTAGAAAGAAACAAAACCATTTTATGTTTACTAGTGACTCTAAGCAAGCCCTAAATAGGAACAGTTGACACTGACTACTCCTTTTTTACTGTATTACCATGTCCAAAGTCAATGCTGTACTGCTCCTGTTCCTTCCACTCAGGTCTAATGTAAGAGTTGTAACACTAAATTTTTTGATTCCTCACAAAATTTCTTCTGAATTACTTCATTTACAAAAAGTTCTGTTTTAGTAAGTGCACTAAAGCAGCTTTAGATTAAAGTGTACAGTAAACTTAAGGTAGATACCTTTTGCAACACCTTTAAAATATCACTCGGTTTTCACAGAATTGCTCTAGACATAAGATAGGGCATTGAAAATAACCTCATGTTTTTCTGCTGAAGTACTCTTATGCTGGTAATTTTTTTCCTTAAACATGTAATATTAAAGTCTCATTACCTGTCTTTAATAGCATTTCCAAACATAACTGCTGACTTGTATCTCATTAACTCACTGGAGCTTTCAATAAATCAATAATAATAATTTTGGAGAGTCTTTATACATAATTTTCCCAGCCCCACCCTCAGAAAACATAAGATGTTAAGTACACACTCAGGAACTCATAGTGGGTATTTCAAAAGCACTTAAGTGATTAAGGAGTGCAAGTCCCTGGACTTCGAACTGCAAACACTGACACTGCTAAAACCTTGGCTGAAGCTTTACAACTTTCCCAATTCATGAAAAATTTGCTTTTACAAAACATTACAATGTAACAATAAACCAAAAGCTTTGCCTGTTTACTAGGTTTTTTTGTGGTATCCTCAGGGTCAAGCTCAGCAAGGCCTCAAGAATTGTCCTCTAAGAAAACTTGTTTCATTTTTCAAAAAGGAAACTCAACATAAGGTGAGGAAAAAAATAATCTAATTGTTTTAATTAAGCAATTAAAACTAGCAGGCAAACAGATTTTTAGAATTAAGGTTTTAACCTTAATTTTAAATTAGCATCAACTTAGAAGTATGTCCTGAAAAAGATCTTGGGTTCAATATTACTTCTCGCTAAATGAAAGATTCATTAGAAATCACTTGGCATTTTGCATAAAGTCCTCACATTTAATTACTGAAAGTCAGAAACAGGAATATGGGAGAATTCAAATAAAGGGATTATGTTTAATTGTTCTGAAATGCTGGCTACAGCTTAATGTCCTTCTATACAAATTACAGCTCAAATGTAATATTTTTCACTTTAATAGTGAAAATACTCTATTTCTCTCAGTCTGATACAAGACAACAATAAGCTAACCTGCCTAAATAAACTAAGATGATCATAAGTAATGCTGCACTGGAGTTAATCAGAGCCTTGGAATGCTTCACAAGTAAAGCAGACCTAGTATTTTGGTTTCTGCAGAACACGGTACTCTTTCTCTGCTGTAAAAGCAGTCCTGCATGAGGAAGCACTTACCTCTATCTTAGGCAGAAGTGTAAAAAATAAAATAAAAATCTACAGCTTTGCAAAGCAAATGTAAGAACAGCCAAAGGAAAAGGCTGATGAACTAGCGCATGACTACAAAAACCAGCAAAATCAAACGCAGAGAGAAAAAGTGAAGAAATTAGACTAGTATGTGCCTTTTTATTCCCTTCACTACTTAGGAACAAAGGCACCGTCACAAGACACCTCTATGTACTAAAACACAGTGCATGAAAACCTGATCAACACCAAAAGAGTTGTAAGAGTTATTCTCTCGGTTACTGCTAAAAGCAGAAAAAAGTTGTTCTCTCCGGTTACTAAAGCGTAGCTGCAGCTAAACATGACATGCGCGTGCCCCACTCCTTAAAAGAACAAAGTGCACTCATATCCTACCTGATCAGTATTAAACAGAGCAGAGGCCATGGACTCTTGCTGAAGTGGAAGCAAAGGAACAGATTCTTCACTTTCCTCAGACATAGTTAAAAGTGAAAATTCTGAAGCTAAAAAGTCAGTAACACCTGTTGTAACACCGTAAGCAAACGTAAGTTACGAACTACGCGCTTTCAGGTGAACAAACAATATCAAAAGCAAATTATAGTGTGGCTTTTTTCCTATCAGGAAAATAGTTAATAGCAAACCCAGAGCAATGCCCCTGAACTAAGAGAAAAAAAACTAGCATATTTGAGAAAACATTTTTATTTATTAAAACCAAATTTATACCTGAGGAGCAGACCGCCCTGCCTGACAGCAGGTACAAAACTTCGTTAATTCTCACATACACCATTTATGTTTAAAAATCATTATACAGTGACAGATATTGAAGACTGGCCCGAACTCTTGGTGTGTGACTGGAAGAGGCGATAGCAAATTACAGTACTCAGCGATCTTCCACACAGACTGTTAGCCACAGAAGCCAGACAGACTTAAGCAGGAAAGGATTTCTGTGCATATATACAGAAAAAACGTAGACGTGTGCAGGGAGAAAAATTATTACAACTAAGTTTTGCAACTACACCTAGCGTTATGCTAAAGCATGGTGAGAAAAAGCTATAGTAGCAGTTATTCATCAGTACAGCCTGTTAGCGAGAAGGAAATAGAACCATCCATCCTCCATTGCTGGGAAGAAGCATCACCAAGTTAACTGTGAGGATGGAGAGCCCCCAGTTTACTGCTGAGCTCTGCTGCCTTAATCTGGCAGAAGCGTTGAAAAAAAGTTAATCTTTCACCTGTCCAAGATGAAAGAAACCTTTTTCATTACCTCTGAAGTAAAAGCACTAAGGAAGTAGTAGGAGAGTTTCCACTTTTTATTAACAGTTCTCCATATTTAGTAAGGTCTTATGTCAGACTGACTTCTTAATTTAAAAGTAAATTTTCATGTGTTTTATATCTGATCTAGCAGGATGATGACTGGAGATAAAGACATGGACTTCTCAAAATTCTATTTAAATGGCTGGATTGTATAGATGAGTTACAACAGGGATCAAAATATTCTCCTGTATCACTGCCATAAACATGATTACAAGTGGCCCAGCCTCACAAGAGCATTTCTGTGTCACAAGGAATCCTGATATTCAAGAGCTATAGCAGGAAGAAAGAACTGAGCATGACAAATACAAGAGCCTGAGCACCACACCCAAGCAGATCATCTAAACTTGGTTTTACCAAAGTGTATGCAGTACGAGTAGTTTTAGCAACAACTATGCACTTAGGTCCTTTGAAGCAATCATATAAAACTTTACGGTTTGAGTTCCCCCTCCCCCTCAAAACCTCAAGACCTCTGAGAGCACCTTGACAATCATTCACAAGTCACTGCTACTCTTCCTGCAGAGTAGTCCTCTAGCAACAGCAACAACAAAACCCAGGCCTCAAGCTCTACCCAAGACTAAAATTACCCCTGTGACTGAGAAACCTGTGAATCAAGCAGACCACAGACAGGCTGAACCAAGAGAACTCACTAAATCCTCTAAAAGTCAATGTTTGACACACAAGTGTCCCACCCCATTTTCTTATTTTCATTGAGGGCTTGGTCACTCCAACACCAGTTTAAACTACAGGGGAGTCTTTTCTGCATATAAAAATGAAATTTAGAACATCAGATATTTTACAGAATACTTCTTTTGGCACTGCATATTACCACAATGGTCCAGACAGAGAAAATTACTCCCAACAAACTGATTTCTAGAGTTCTGAACTGTATTTTTATCCATTCTCATAATTCATCCTGATTTAACTACTACTAGGTAATAAAATTGTTTGCTACATACGGTATTGCTGAGGTGGTTATCAGGGAAGTTTTCTGTCAGCTGCCCATGCTGAAACTGGGGTAAATGCGCAGAGAGTTCTGTCATTGGGGCTGTCCTCTGGAAATCGCTTATTTTACACAAAATGGATCTCTCTTCTTGAGATGCTGAAAGGAAAAACATGTGTAAAAAGCCTTTGTTCTTAAATGGCCAGGTTCTCCACCCCCTCCCTACCCTGATTTTTAGAGATTGCACAGATCAAAGACAACTATTTTCAGTCTACACCATGATACCAAACTGTATCACATCTACTAGGAGGTCATAACAGGGATTTTCCAGCATAAGAGCATCTAGGTGTTATCAAATTAGTTCATCAGCCACGGAAGTAAGCCAGCAACAAACTAATCATTCTAAAAAGCTCTCCATTCCTTCTTGTGTAATAAATTAGAAGCACTGCAGGCCTGATCAGAGCACAACTCGTATGTTTTCATCTCGGCAGAGTACAATTGTGCCAAGGTGTTCAGTTTTGGACTGCTGAGGAATTTTCAAGGAAGGATGACTGAGTTACATTTGATCATTTAAAATCTAGATACATCTTTAATACTGTAATGCCCTAAGAGTGACCTAGAACTACACACAACAATATTTTAGCTGAGCCTCAAGAACAAAAGCTACCACTAGAGGAAGCGAGTTTATATATCAGCAAAGTGTACATAAACATGCCACATGCTTCTAACAGCTTTATACATTCTTCCATCAAAATGTCACATGATAACGTTTTCCTATGCACATGCGAATAAACTACGTGCTCCATAACAAAGGAGGATAAAGCAATATAGGGGTAGGAGGAAGAAGGCTGATGTAACCACTTAAATTTCAGAAAAAAAACCCAAACAAAAACAAAATGTAATTTTGAGAAAGAATGAGCAGGGTCAGATGAATCACTGCCTTGGTTACACAATACATAGGGAAGTGAATAAACCACTGCCTCAAAGGTGGAGTGCCAGTCCCCACTTCCATCCTACTGTGTGGCTCCTACTCCTACCTTGTGCCAACTCCAGCACTCAACAGTCCTTTTTACAGCAGATTTGACTCACTAACTGGGAAGAAAACAAATGCAGGAAAAGAAAACAAGAATATTTTTCTGCCATTTTAGTATACTCAACTAATGTATGGAGGAATCTCAAAACTCATATGAGGGAGGACATCACAAAGCAAGGCCTCTCACTTTCAGCAGCAGCAAGCCACAACTGCTGCAAGATAGCATCTCAAAGAAGGAGTTAAGTCTATTTTCATACATACTAAGATCCAGAAGCTGTTTCTTTACTTAAAAATAAATATGTATCTTACAAGACTAGTGCATAGTGCTTACTAACTTCAGCGGGAATGTAGCTTACCCTAAAGAGCCATTAGGAAGCACCAGCAATTTAACAAGACTAGTGGGATTATGCAAACTCTTTGGAATAACGCAGACAGTACAGTACTTCCTAGATTGTCTCTCTTCCATGTTTTTAATTAAAAATAAAGCTCATCTAATTTAAAACATAATAAAATGTAAGATTAGATGAAAATCAATAGGCATCGCATTGCTTTCACTTTTAAAGCTTTTGCTCTAATTCTTTGGTTGGGCTACAGAATATAAACAACGTTGTTTTAAGGCTGTTATTGGTAAAAATTCTCAGTGACAGGGCCACCACAGAAGGAAAAGCAGAGTATTTTGACCCAAACGTGGCACGTCAGAATGACATTTTTCACATAGCAGCAGGTCAAAATTCTAATTAAATTAGAGAAAAAAACCCAAACCAAACACCAACAAAACAAACCAACCCAAAACACTAACACACAAAATCCTATTTAAATGCTGATACAGAAAACCACCACAAACTCACCAAACAAAAATATAGCTACTGAGGAGCAGAGAGAAACTGAAGATGGGGAGGAGTAACTGATAGAAAAGCAGCACTAAAGCTTGAATGACAGTGTCAAAACTCAAAACTTATATCCCTTCTGAAGACTCAAGAGCTCCAAAAATGGACTCAGGGCATCTTCCCAAATGATTTTATTTTCTATTTTTAAATAAACAAACACTCTTGAGTTTGATATTTAACTACAAATGAATGAAATATAAACTGTGCATTAACAGATGCAAATTAGATTTGTACTTGTTTTAGCAGAAAAGGGACTTGCCAGAACATTTTTTCTAATAAAGCTGTTCATATTTTAAAAGCCTGTCTAAAAAAGTTCTTCCTTGTTTCCTTTGGCGTTCTTTAGCAAGAACAACAGGCGTCACAACTTCTAGTCTTCGTGCACTGACATTTAGCCTAATAAGCCGAAGTGACACCCAAATAGCTCTATAATGTTTTCCCTCCTCAGAAGGGAAAGAAAACCCAGCCTTGCTCAGGCACAGCCAAGGCGGGGCGGCCCGGTTCACCCCTGCTTTATCTCTCCGACAAGCCACGAGCAGCAGCCAGCGCTTTCCTGGGGTAACACCAAGCGCCCCGGAGCCGCCTCGCCGCAGCCGGGCCCCGCTCTGCCCCGGCCGCAGGTGAAGCTTCGCTCGGGGTCCCAGGAGGGGCGAGCGGCTCCGCCGCCGGCTCCCGGCAAGGCCGCGAAGGCAGGGTGGCTCCCCGGAGCGGTTGGGATGAGGATCGGGCCCCCACCCGACCCAGCTCGGCCTCACCAGCTCCCCGGGCCCGATGCAGCCTGACCGGCCTCGGCCCCACGCGTGTCCACTCCACCCAGCCCAGCTCCGCTCCCCCCCCCGGCCCAGAGAGGGGCCAGGAACCCCTCCCGCCCGCGGGCCTGTGGCGCGGGGCTCGCACGAGCACCGGACCCGGCCGCCCCCAAAGTCGCCTGCCCGGCCGGCTCGGCTCCGGGTGGCGCAGCGCGCTCACCTCACGCCCCAAACGCGGCCCGGCGGGCACCGGCGACCCGTGTCCTCGCCCGCAGCGTGCCCGGGGCCGCCGCCCCCCCCCCGCCCCCCCCCCGCCCCCGCGCCGGTCCGTCGTCTTTGTCCTCCTCTT